>PVJX010000285.1:97986-300569 GCA_004027295.1 Dolichotis patagonum | reverse complement strand
TAATGTCTGGTCTTGAAGACCTGTAATGCCCTCCTCGTCCTGCTCAGATCAATTCCATACTAGGTTGTTTCATGTGAATTCCCTATATGTGACAATATGGACAACTATTTGGAAGAAAACAAGAGTCAATATGATAGAGAGTGAATATCTCCGATTGTCTAGCTTTGAAATTTATGTCTTACATTGCTTTCTTGTGATCTGCTTTGCTCTGTTTTCTTGTATTTAATTTTACCCTATTGATATAATTGCATGTATATTTGAGTGGGTAAGATGGATGACATTTTGTTGTTTTTGTCAGATTGTGGAGCAGAACTGTTAACAGTCTCACTGTTTGAATGTCTACTTTACATGTTTTAACTTTGTAATTTGAACAACTATTTCCAAGAAGTCAGTATGTAATTATTCAAGTAATAATTTCTTAGGTTTTGTTGTTGTACTTTTCCTTTTTTCCTTGGAATACTGTATTGTCACTACCCTTTATTCTGTTTTATTTTGTTTTGTTTTTTTCTCTTTAAATAAAATTATTTTTAAAAAATGTTCTATCAGGAAGTGGGGCCCAGTTGGAAGTGGTGGGTCACTAGGTGTGTGTATCTCCTTAACTCTTCCCTATGCTCTACTTCCCAGCCACCACTAGTGTAGCAACTTTCATCTGCCATATCCTTTTGCCAATAATGTTTCTCCCTTAGAGCCAGCCAACCATGGACTGAACTCTCTACAACCATAAATCAAATTAGTCCTCTCTTTTAAATTGTAGATATTGTCCCAGCAATGATAAAACCTACTAACATAAGCACACTAGGCAACTGGAGTCATTGTTCATACTTGTGGTAACCAAGGATGAAAAGAGGGATCAGGATCCTTGTGGGGAGGACATCTCAAACTAGACAGATCTGGATCCTGGACCCCTTACCTTCTAAAAAGATCAAGAGTAGACTGCTAGGCACATCTTCAGGTCACTCATCTTTTAGAAACAGGGAGAAGAGCTCATTCCAGAAACTAAACAGAAATTCATTGTTAGGGCTTTTGTCTAAATGTCTCCCCAGACCTCATGCTTTTTTAGAGGTGGCTGGACCTAGAGTGTGTGATGCTGGGATTAAAGATATATGATTACTAAACCCATCCACTAATGGGCTTGGCACTGAGTTAATCCCAGTAGCCTAGATACAGTATAAAGGATCAGTCCCTCACTTGTTTTGCTACCTTCTGCCTGCTAGAACAATTCCTCCACTATGATCCCTGTCTGTTATGCCACCTTACCTCAGAACTAGCCAGTTACAGACTAAGAACTTTACTCTACTTTACCTTATAGGTGTTGGGTATTTTATTTTAGCCATGAAAAAAGAAACTAGGATATTCATGATGGGATTTAATCACCAAACTCTGTTTGGGAGCAATCATTCTGATATGGCATAGAGGGCTATGGAAAGTGAGGAAGATTAGATTTAGATGGCAAGGAGGCCATGAAGGTGATAAATATCTGAATTTACAGAGTAAGAGAAGCACAGAGAGAAGTGAGGCAAGTTTGAGACACATGTAGGAGGCTGGATTTGGGGAGTTCAGAGGTTGTTTGGATGTATGGGGTGAGAAAGAAGATTGTACCAAGAATATGTCCTTACCTACAGACTAGAGCAGTTGGTAAAGTGTTAGCACCATTTGTTAAAAAGGGGCGTCAAGACAGAGTGTCAGGTTCCGTGGAGACAGGGGCACCCAGGATGCCTCTGGACAGCTAGTGTATGTACTCCTGCCCTGTGGTGGTGAGATTCCCCCACAACATGTCAACATAGGGCCCCTTGTCTACATCACCATCTCTTGTGGATGTGGTCAGTGTAGGACTGTCACACAAGCTCTAGGTTTGTTCTCGGGTAATTTAAGGTGAGAAACAGCGTGGCTAGAATTGCAAGATCCACAGCCCTGAGTAGTCCGTATACCTCCTTCTCTGTGTGTCTAATTTCAAGAGTGAACTCAAGAGTTTAAGTCCTTATGCCCCTGCAAATTCCAACAAGAGAGACAAAAAATGCTGGAGTCCTCAGGGGGCAATTGCCTGCATGTGGGAGGATGGGGATGTGACTGAGTAAGCAACAAGAAGCAGGCTTTGGAGGTGCAGGGAAAACTGGCATCTGCTGACTTTCAGAAGACAGTTGAGAACTCAAAATAGAAAAGAAAGCCTCAGTACAGTGTACCAGGCACACAGCAGGTGCACACTAGATGAGTCTTTGCTATCGATCTGAACTGTAGCTTAGCATCCTTTATCAAGGTCACACCCGTACCTTCACAGTCATCAACAAGATCATGGTTCTCCACACGGACTGTAGTTCATCTTATTTTGGGATCATTGCTCATGGCATCAGATAGCTCTTACTTGGGGAAGAAGGAATTAAGAAGTCACTCTACACTGGGATAGAAGTCGAAAGCTGCTCTTGAGCAGGGTGGATTGGTCCAGAGGTGGAGTAAGAAGAGAGGGAAGAGGCAGCAAGAAAAGGAATACAAGCTTCCACACATAAGTTTCTCCTAATTAAAACCTCTCTACCTAAGTGCAGCATATAATAAATTATTGTTGAATGAGTAAAGAAATGAATTAATATCTAATTGTCATAGTACTAATAGATAATATCTGTAAAAGTCTTGTTTTCCTCAGTCACTGAACACAATGGTTTATAGTCATCACTTCCTCTCTCCCTCTATTTTCCTCTTTTGTACATGAGTGATTCTGTAACTTTCCTGGTTGCCTTCTTTTTGCTTTTCATTTTATATAGCACTGGGGGTTCCAGGGTTTTGCACTTTCCAGATTCACCACGGAGCTACATCTCTAGCCATGGTACCTTTCCTAATATCACACAACTAATAAGACACAAAACCAGGACATGGATCCATTATTGCACTGATTTTAGTCTCACACTAATGTCACTGCTAGATTGCATTTTATTCCAAATATTCATTCAGCAGATATTTATTGAGCGTCTATTATGTACCAACTATATTAGAGATAGAATGGTAAATCAGACAGGCCTGGTCCCTTCTGTGGATCTAAAGTGAAAGAAATAAAATAAATAGGCAATAAAACACTAAAAACATCTATTGCTAAGTACTTAGGCTGCTTATATATGCTATAAAAGGAAAAATACTGGTGGGATGACAGGTAGTGAAGGGAGAGAGGAAAACATCTGACACGGTTTTGATAAAGGCATCTCTGAGAGATAGATAATGTTTGAGACAACAAGACCTTGGAATAAGAAATTGTCCTGCAAAACACCAGGAGGACAGGTGATTTTTTTAATAACATATACAAAATAATGGAATGGTAAACATTGCCAAGGTGAGTTTGATCTCCCAAGCTTTTCTGCAGGCACTGTTTCCCTTGCCCCCTTGGGACAGCCTTTGGAAACCGCCCCTGCTGGGGAGTCCTTTGCAGATCGCCTCGGGTTAGTTGCTCACATCCTCCATCCTTGTCTTGTGAGTAGGCTGGTTAATAATTGCACATCATCAGTGGGGCCAGCATAAAAGTCAACCTAGCCCTGGGAGAAACAGAGTCCTCCAAATAGTTAAAAATTAGTGAAGGGTGATGCCTGAAGCCAGAGTGAGGAAAATCAAAGAAAGGAAAGGGAAAGCCTCCTTGACCATTGTCCAAAAAGAACTGGTGGCTTCTCAGGGAAAATCAACCTCTAATGAGCCTTCAAAGTTTGACCAAACAAATTCAGATCCACTTTGGAGGCTCTACAACCCTAGAGAGCCATCAGGAAGAGATGGGGCTAGGACAGGCTGGGACAAAGACCTACCTGAACCTCCTTTCCTGTGGTTTCCTCGTTTAATTCCTGACTCCTCCTCTACTCCACACTGGACACCTGAGCAGTCTCACTGTATGCAATGCAGATGGACACTATGCACAGGGCAGGCTGCAGGCAACCTCAGAATCCAACGCAACACTAACCTATAGGCAGCACCTATTACCTAGCAACAGCCAGAACACAATGACACAAATCCACGTGGCGTTCCTGCATCCGGAACCACCCTGATATCACCTGTGACACTGAACACCACACACATCTCGGCCGGAGGGTCAGGGGCTGATGCGTTTAAGGTTATTCCTCAGAGCAGCACTACCATTCAGCGAGTGTCCGCTGCACCCAGGAGCTTGCTCCTCCTCTGCAGACACTGTGCTCCCATCCCCACTGCTACGCCAGGGAGCAGAAGATAATATTAACCTGTTTTACAAAAGCAAAACAAAAAATGTGGGGAGGAGACCAAGGCTCAAAGAAATTAAGAAACTTGAAAGAATTCAAGCCTAGATTTTGACTAATTCAAAATTTAGGACACTTTAACAGGGCACAAAGTCATGCTTAATTTATCAATAGACCAATCTGGATCATTTAAGAGTAAAAATCTCTTTGGGCTCTACTAAACACAGACCAAATACCTACCAATACTTCTCCTTCTAGTATCTGCTTTCTCATTCCTGAACCCAGTGCAAGAAGAGCCATGATAAAAACAATGATTGAGACAAAGATGCTCTTCCGTGCTTGACACATTCCGAAAAGTAAACTCATTTCTAAAATCCCCAAGCTAACAGGCTGGGATTGGATGCCAGGTCTACCAAGGTCTAGCTAGGTCTCAACATAAGACTGGAGAGCAGATAAATATATCCTTTCATCTCTCTGTTCATACAGCAAATGGCTCCTGATGGTGCACTGAGTACAAATTCCTGTGCTGGACAGCAGTGCTAGAATGACAAATGGTGTCACTCCTCTCTATGGAACTTACAAATAATGGAGACATGGAAATTAATGGACATTAAATAAATAAACAACTGCATAGAGAATCACTTGTTGATGGTTGTCATCTCTCGGGGTCTGAGAGAATGAAGCAATGTGGGTAGAGGCAGGGATGAAAGGACAGACCTGTTTAAGCATCTTCAGGAGTTTCCTGAGCTGGCAAGGCGGGCATGGGGTAGCAGGGTACATTACTGCAAGAGGCTGTCAAAAAGAAAAGATGAACCAGGGAGGAAAGAAACACCCTTAGCTCCCAATTTGGCTAAGCACTTGCACTGAAGCCTGGGACCCTGGGGTGTGGTACCCACTGTTCCATGCATTCTCCTGTCCTGCTCTGAGAGTCACGGGCCGGACAAGACATCTTCCAAGATACCCAGTGCTGGGCACAGACTAGGTCCCCAGCCCTGACCTTCCTTCCATCTCCTGAACATTAAGTAAAGACATCCATGATGCGTTTTCCAGAGCACCAGATATCTGCCATCAGTAACAACAGGTACTAAGAAGTAGTTTTCAACATTTTTCCTAGAAGATGAATTTAATTTCCTAAGTATTGTGTTCTTTATCCTAAGGCGGGACACTTATATGGACAGCTTTCTCAGGCTTCCCTTCTCCAGTGTTGGGCATGACAAACATGTTTCAGCATCATTTACTTCATGGTGAGAGAGGAAATGTTTGAGGGTTGAGACATGTATGGGCCCAAGAGAGTCAAGAAACAAAGGAAGTAAACACTGGAGTTACCCCAGTTCTCTGTCTCAGACCATTTTTAATATTGTATTATAGGATATGAAACTAAAGCAAGATATGTTGGTATCAATGAGCTGAGAAGACATACCTCAAGTTCAGAAATGTGGAGACAGCTTGAATTTTTTTTTTATACTGGGGATAGAATTCATGACCTTGTGCTTGCCAGGCAGGTGCTTGTGCCACTGAGCTAAATCCTTGGCCCTGATAGCTTGAATCTTTAAAGGGTTGGATACAAATAAAGTGCTTCAGAAGCTTGCAAATGTTCCTGACATCTGTTTTTGAATAAATAAGTATGCATGGATATATGAAAGTAGGATGCCATCAGGTGAAGAGTTACTAGAGTTCATACAGGGCTAGCAGGTGACCAGATTCTGACTATTCAGAACCTTGAACATTCAGGAGGAACCTCAACAGTGTGTCTCTTAGAAATAGAAACAAAGTAGCCATAGAGTAGTCTATCATAGATTCTCCCCCAGTAAAATGTCATAAGCAATTCAAAAAAGATCAAGCTAACCTGAAAATAACTCCTGCCCAAACAAACTTCAACATTCTTCAAAGGAAGGAAACTAAATACAAACATCCAAGCATACAACATCATGATGCCTACGATCTAATAAAAATTACTAGACATGCAAAGAAGCAGGATAATGTGACTTATAAGTAGGAGAAACACATTCAAAGATGACAGGGATTATGGAATCAGCAAACAAAGACCAGAAGTGCTACTGTTAACAAGCTCTGAAATTTAAAGAAAAATGTGTAAATAGAAAAATAAGAGATTTTTTTTAAAAATTAAATGGAACTTCTACATTTGAAAAATGAATTATCCAAAAACAGAAAAGTTATGAGGTGGGCTTAATAGAAGGTGGAAGAAAATATTCATGAGCTTAAAGATATAAAAGTGAAAATCAATCAAAATCACGCCCAAAGGGGAAAAATTTGAAAAATTAAAAGGATGGGAGTTTCACTCATCTGTGGGAGAACATGAAGTATCTCTGGACATATAATTGGAACACCAAAAGGATAGATGTAAAAATAAAATATTTTTAAAATTACGTTTGAATATTTTACAAATCTGTTGAAAACTAGTAGGCCTCAGATCACAGAAGGTCAAAGAACCTAAGGTAGAATAAAAACCAACAAAAGTTAACACAGAAGATGTAACCAAATTTATAAAAGCAGGTAATACAGAGAAAAATATTAAAAGTAGAAAATAAAAGATGAATTTCATAGAAAACAAGTGTGAGAATTACTTCAGTGCAAGCCAGAAGACAGCAGAAAAACATTTAAAAGTAATTTTTAAAAGAACCAGCCTAGAGTTATACACATTGTCCTAAAAATTTTACTAAAAGTGAAAATTAGACATTTTCAGCAAAACAAAGATAAAAGGTAAAGAGCAGCACTGTAGTGTAAAATAAAATATTCAGTAGGGTTCCTCATGTAAAAGAAAGTGACAGTAGATGAAATGGAAATCTACACAAAGGGAAGAAAAGTGCCTGAAGAGATACAGACATTGGAAAACATTTTTAAAATATTTTTTCATTTCATTAGTTTCTTTAAAGATTGTTGCCTGTTGTGGGGTATACAACATGTAGAGAAATCAAATGCATGACAATGGCAAAAAGACAGGGGAGAAACTGGACATGCACTATAAACATGATACATGAAGCATGATACTGTCACTTGAAGAGACAGATCATCATAAACCCTGAAGAAGTCAGCAAGAAAACAAAACAAATAAATACAATTACTCACCAGTGGAGGCAAAGTAGAACACCAAAAAATTTTAGTTAGTTTTGTATATATAAAAAGGGTGAGGGTTGTTTAAGTAGAAAACAAAAAGCAAGATGGCAAAGTCAAGTCCATTTGGATAATTCCATTAAATATAAGAGATATAAATAATTTAATGACAAAAATATTTTATAAAAACCAAATCCTAAGTATAGATTATCACCCTAACATTACTTTAAATGTAAAGATTTAAATGGATAAAACATTATGAACAATACATCATGAAAATAATAATCTTAAGAAAATTAGAGTACCTCATTAATATCAGAGAATGAAACCTAGAGATTTCCAAAGCAGAGTGAAATGTAACCAAGGGCATGAGGGAGCTACTCAAGATGATGGCAATATGAGATGACTTACTTTGTGGTTCATACATGAATGTGCTTATATTTGCCAAAATTATCTAGTGCATAATCCCATGGGTTCCCTTTGTATATAAGTTTCATTTCAATATTTTTAAAAGTGAAGTAAGTAGAGCCATGCATGCCAATACAGACTCAAGATAGTAAATATGTATATATATATATATATATATATATATATATATATATATATACCTCTTTCTCTCTATATATATATATGTATACATATGTACATATGTGTGTATTAACTCTATGTATGCACATGTGTACATATAAAACTGTTTTCTCCAGAAGGATACACAATAGAATTGTCACTTTATTGCAGAGGACCAAGGGCTAAGGGAGGGATTTTAGTTCCATTTTATGTCTTTCTGAATCACTTGCATTTTTCAAGTAGATACATACATTCCTTTAAGAAACATAAATAGAGTTTATCTACAGAGAGAATTAGAACGTCTCACATTTATACACAGATAAAGTTTAGATCTTTAAGGCGAGTTTTAAATTTTTAAATAAATAAAACAATCTTTCATTTGGTTCTGTTTACTGAACCAAATACTGGAACCCATATTCCAAGGCAATCTGTTTGCAATGTCCTGCATTTATGAGGTTTCAGTAACGGCGTCAGTCACACACTCTTTCCAGGTGCAGGTCATCAGTAACTCCCCACTTACTCAATAATCCTCCACGGAACACCAGAAGAAGCTGCAGGGTACTGTGCCTGCTCTACCAAGAGTTACATGAACTGCACTGTGATCCTCGTTGGTGAATAAACCTCCCAGACACACTTATTTCCCAAGGGATTTGCATGTGGTTGAATCTTTTTCTTCCTTACCTCTGTCTAGAACAAAATAATGTCTTGATCCCTAGTGCTGAACTTGAAATCAACCAACCAACAAGACAACCTATACACAAATATTGAGTCCACATTTTTCCCTGGGTCTCTAATTAAAATTATGGTCTCCCTCAATAAACCCAGAGGTATTTGAAAACCCTTATTTTATAAGGGGGGATCTCCACCTTTCCTACCCCCAGCACTGAACTGGTGGCAAGTTGGTTAATAATCACAGGTCACCGGTCAGGCTGGAGTAAAGATCAGAGAAAGAAAATCCTCCAATTAGTGAAGAATCAGTGAAGAGTGATGGGGAGCCAGGGGAGAAATAGTGAAGAGATCAAAGGAAAACATTGCCACAGTGCTGTCCAAAAGGCAAGGAGTCACTCCTTAGAGAAAGCCAGCAGGGCCCTCACGACTGAAGCTTAGACGGTGCCACCTCAGCCATCTAGGCAGAACTTACAGCCCTAGCAGAGGCCTGTTACCAACCACTGTGCTGTCTCCTTTTTAATTTCAATTTTCAGCATATAATGATCACATTCCTTTTTTAGAGCTGGTACATGTACAGATCATATCTAAATTCCTTTTCATTCCTTTCCTCACCCCTCTGTTCCCCTCTTTCTACCTCTTGGTCCACTCACCACTTACAAAGTTCTATCTCCCTACTTTCTATCATCTATCTTTTATTTTGCTCTTTATTTATATTTTTGGTTTCTCCTATAAGTGAAACCATGCCTCATTTAAGTTTCTATGTGTCATTTATTTCACTTACCATTACAGTCTTAAGATGCATCCATTTTCCTACAAATGATTCAAAATAACTTAGATTCTCCCTTCCAAATAAAAGAGACAACAAAAAAAATGGGTAAGTGAAATGAATAGACACTCCCTGGAAGAAGCACAAATGGCCAATAAGTAGGTGGAAAAAATGTTCAACATCTTTGGCCACTAGGAAAATGAAATTTTAAACACTGAGAGTCCACCTTACCCCAGCAACAATGATTATCATAGAGAAATCAAAAAATATCCAACAACAGTGAGGCTGTGGGAAAGACGGAACCATTTTGCATTTGTTGTTGGGAATGTAAACTGGTACAGCCACTATGGAAATCAGTGTAGAGATTCTTCAAACTGGGGCTCTGAGCTTTGCACATGCTGTAATGCCCTCTTTCTATCCTTCACCTGGTTGGTTGTTATTTGCCATTCAAAATTCAGCTCAGGAATCTCTTCCTCCAGAAAGTCTTCCTGGCAACACTACTCACAAGACTGGATGGTACCGCCTAGTGGATTCCAACAAGACTGGTCTATCTGAATTATCACTTTCTGTTTCCAGGTCATTAAGCAGAGGGATATTTTAGGCTATCATACATGTTCAATAAATATGTCTTCAGTAGCTGCCTGATTGATTCATGTGGATGGATAGAGGGATGAACAGATGGATGGATGGCTTGGTGAGTAGATAAACGGAAGGTTGGATAAATGGATGGGTGATGAATGACATACTAGTGAGATAACTTTCCCAGGATCATAGCCAGAAACTTCTACAAAAAAAGTAAGACTATGAGATCAAAACAATAGAGAAAAGAAAAGAGAGTGATCCTTTAGTTGAGTTCTATTTACTCCCGATGATGATGCTGGAACAACCTCTGAATAGTCCGTTAATCTGAAAATTCTTCAGGTCAGGCTGGAAACCAGGAAGGTCACCTTGAAGAGCAATGTAGTGCCTGTGGTGTCACAGCCTTTGCTGGAACCTGTGCACTCGGACAGGTGAATTGCAGCCTGAAGTGGTAGCATGTACCTACCTTTTCAAGCTCAGAGGGGACAACACAAGATGGCCAGGTCCCCCAGAAGGCTGCACCACCTCACACACACTCACAGGAAATGTGTCAGTCTGATACAGGAGAAAAGGACAGGGCCCAGGGAGCCAGAGAAGCTGCTGTAGCCCATTTAACAGCAAATCACTGGTGACTGATCAGACCTGGCATTTTCTCACCGCCTTTTAGGGGTTCTGAATAAAGCTCTCCATGTGCTATTGCTCCCAAACATACAAAACTGACGAGTCAGCAGCCTGCTCCAGGCAAGCCTTAGAAGGATGTAGGATGGGAGGGCTTTGCGAATACAGAGGGAATTGGGGTATCCCCATAAAACAGGTTATTCGTCCCCCTTAGAAACAGTGGTGTTTAGAATCACTGGTTTTCCAGCTACTTGCATGTGCTCTCCAAACCTTAAGGGAGCATGAATTATTTTATTTTTAATACCACTCCTGGGAATAATAATCCCACATTACTGCCTAAATTTCTATTTTCTAGCATGGCACCTGCGCATTGCATGAAGGAAGCACTCCAGTAACCACTGCACCAAGTACACGATACCCCATACCCCTGCTTATACCATTGCACAGGGAGTAGGAACTTCCACAGAAGACTCCCTGATTATCCCATCTGTACCCCCTCCCTGCACCCCACTTCCTGATTTTAATCCTCAGATCACCTTCTCCAGTCCTCCACAGAACCCTGCTCATATGTCCCAACACTTCATCACTTCCCACCATCCTGACTGAAGTGCCGTGCAATAAATCCTGGAACTTATGAATCTAAGAACTAAAATGATATCTCCATGACCCTCTGAATTACACACTTATACACACATGCACACATGCACACACACGCACACACACACACACACACACACACACAAATTGGGCTCCTTCATCCTTGATATGCTCTTCTTTATCTCAGTTGTAGAAGAAAACAAACTAACAAACTGAACTCGGATTCATCATGTGATATTTCTCAACAAACAACGCAACCCATCAGGGTCTATCATTTCCCACCGTCTTTGCAGGTGCGCTCACTCTCACCTCCAAGCTGGATCACACACTCTGAAAAGACTGTGTCTGCATAACTTGAGAGTCCTACAAAGGAGTCCAGCCCAAGGTTAAGGGCTGTGTTTGCTTTGCTGTGCAGTGCTGTTTACAGAGATGTGTAAAATGCCATCAATAGTCTCTCAGTTTACTTTCCTCTCTTGATGTGTTTTAGACGAGTAAATGTGCAAATATTTCCAAGGGTTAGCATAAGTTTACATTCACCTTGATCCCCACCCTTTTTTTAACTACAGAATCATAGAATCCTCCACTACAAAGTGTCCAAACATGGGAGTGGATCTATTAGGGCTGAAAGAGCCTGGGGTCAGGGAAACCTGATACTGCTTCTCAGACTTGAACTTGTACCAGAACGCACTGAAGGGAGCTTACAACACAGACGTCAGCTCCAGAGGTTCTGACTGCAGTGGTCTGGATTGCGGATCAAGGGTTCTCATTTCTGACCAGTTCCCAGTTGTGCTGGTCCAGGGACCTCACTTTGAGAACCACTGGTCTGTCCTTTAAGGGTGTATTTGGGGTGATATAAGTACATTAGGTAGTACAGACTAACAACCAACGCATCTGAAGGCTTGCAGCACAGTGCAGGGATTGTGATGATGATGATGATGATGATGATGATGATGAAGATGATGGTGATGAAGATGACAGTAGTGGTGGTGATAGTGATTGTCAATAATGATGAGTAATGTGTAAATAAATAGGCCAGAGATGCTGCATGAGAACTCTGGCCAAAATGAATCTCCAGACGAACTCTTTTAAAAAGGAAGAAAGACAAGTATTTTTCTCCAGCTTCTACAGGATGTAAAGAATTGCAGCCTAAAGCGACATTACGCTTATTCCTTCTCCACCACCTTTACTGTCTAACAGAGTACATGTCCCACTGCAGCTGGCTCTGATATTGGAAGATGAAAATATTCACAACAGAGGGAATCCAAACTCCAATCCATGAGTATTTTAAAAAGCTCATATTTGTATATTTGATGTGCAACCTAATTAGACCAGGGCATCTTTAATTAAGTGTGTCAGCCCCAGTGGAAGCTGCAGAGTTCAATGCTAATAAAGCTGATAAAGGTTTTTGTTTCTCAGACTTTTTTTTATTTAATGCCTCAACCATGTTAAGCCAATCTGTAACATATGGGCAACTCTCCCACTATGGATTTATCATTTGAGTGTTTCTTTCTGTGAGTTAATGCAATCAAACTCCTGCCAGTGTTAATTATTTTTTCTCCAAGAAGCGAATCCCAGAATTTAGTCCTAACCAGCTGTGATTTACTGCCGGCAGTGCGGTAGAGTCATGGCTCCCGCTGTCTGCTGCCGCCCGGGGGCAGATGGGGAGAGGCCCTGGTGCTCGGGGTTTGACCTCAGCTTTTGTGGTTCCAGATTCAGAAAGCATTCCCTGAATTTGTCACCCTCACCACTGCTCTCAGAGCTTAACCCCTGTGGTTCGCAGTAACTTTTTTTCTAGGAGATCTGCTGGTTCATAGAGTAGGAGATGATGTCCTGGACACCCTCTGCCTGGCACCCTCGTCGGCTCTGGTTCACAGAACAAAACTCCTTAAGACAAAAGTCTCAACCTCTGGGCCTTTCTTGTGCTCTTCCTGATGGCTGCAGTACTTGTCCCCACCAAGGTCCATCACTAGCTTGGCGTAAATATCACTTTGCTCTGTCCACCCCACTTAACAAAGCGCTCAGTCCCAGTGGAATTCTCACTTCCCTGATTTACTCAAAGCCCTTGGCACATGGCCAGGATCACCTATTTTGCGTGTTCCTCTCTACATGATTACCCTTCCCTCCTCCCACGGAATGCACACTCTTTGGATGGGGTCAGCTAACCTTCTTTTGTTCAGTGTCCTCAGTTCTTAATTCCTTCTGGGAGACAGAGTAGCTGCTTAGTCAAAAGATGTGTCATAAATGGATAATGAAATCCTGAAGGAATGACTGTGTCCTTTCCACCCATCCTTGTCTGCTTCAGAACTACTAAAGTTATCTACAAGTATTATTTTGATGATTGCATGGGAAAGTCATCCCAGTTGCCAATAATAAGACAAAAGAAAGGTTAGCAACAAAACAAAATATGTAGCCAAGTGATAAAGTAGAGCAGAATTTAGAATGAGTTAACTGGAATTTGAACTGTAACTGTGTAATCTCAAGCAAGCCATTTGCTCCGTGTGAATTTTTGTTTCCTTATTGAGAAGGAATGAACACAATCATTACCATGGAGGCGTGAAAACACAATGTTCAACAAACTGTTGAACAATTTGAATCTGAACTGGAGGAAAAATCAATCTCATAAGAAGAAAGGGTGCTGTCCCTGAAGATATCTGTACATATCCGTAAGTAAACTTTCAGCTGAATTGTTAAATTTATGGCACAGGACCACATGATTACATGGAACATAGAAAATCCAAAGAACAATTCTCAGTGCTATGGAAGTCACTTCACCATAGCTTCGTGTCGCATTGCATTAGGAAAGCTGCTATACCCTGTATATCTACTTTTAAATAAAAGGAGAGACAAAAACTAGACTCTGCTCAAGTTTATTTTCATACCTCCCTTTATTCACTGCAGCTTGGTTCCGTTTCCCAGAATGGCTTGGATAGTCAGTTGTTGGTGTTGAAATGCTGAGAAAACGGGTGTGGATACAACAGGCTCCATTTAGGATAAGTGTGAGCCCTGCAACCTGACACCTGAGGACTACGCACTTTTCTGCCCATCAGCTTCGGGATGGCAGGAAGCACCCAGGTTCCAAGAAGCAGGAAATGCAAAGGAGAAAGGAAATCATGTATGGATATCTATGTGAGCTTCAACTGAGCTGGGCATCTTACAGTTATGATCTCCTGTAAAGTAACAAGAAGGGGAGAATAAGGAAGTGGAAGATCACCATAGCACAAAGACCAAAGTTCCCAAGCCATAATGTTTTCCATTTATTCACCCATTCAGCCTTGCTACAAAAATGATTTCAGCTCTCACTGTGCGAAATGCAGATTTTCCTCCTGGGTAGTGAACCTTCTAATACATAAAGGGACTGGAAAGACTCTGGGCCTGTGTTTATACATAGATGGGAAAGGAAGGTCCTATGAAAGAGATCTCTCAGAGGGCTCAAGACCTCAAGCCTGCTTCCCACTCCCTGAGAAGCCTAAGAGGAGAGGAGAGGAGGAAACTGCAGCCCACACCATGATCTCAGATTATCCAGATCTCCAGACTCTGGTGTCCTATGTACCACAGTCTCTGACCCTGGCATAAAGCATTAGCACTGAGAGACCACGCCCGGGCAACTGGCTTCTCAGAGCATCTTCAGAGACCAACCCTACCTGACCTGTGCCATCTGTGCTCAGGAAACATTGTCAAGTGAATGTTTTCACCAGGTCCTCAACATGATCAGGCTTATTTTTAAAAACAGTTCTGTCCTTTTCTACATAGACAAACACAGGAGTCTTCATTCATCACGAAAGGGAGATGGTGTGCTTGTTCCTAAAAACAGAAACAGCTGGCTTGAACACGTTGGTGCTAACCATGCTTGTGTGCAGTACAGGTCCACTGAATCCCCGGGTCTGAAAAGCTCCCGGACGCATTTGCAAAAAGGACAATGTGAAAGACAGCAGACCTTTGAGGCAATCACTTCACAGGCCTCTCTTTCTAGTTCTATAGTAGCCCTCCTTGTGGAACAGCTGCATAGGGACACATTGGCCTAGAGTAGCTAATCTAACTCATTGCTTGTGACCCTCCAGGAGTCAAAGATTTAAGCACATGCACTGATGATCCGAACAATGTCCTCACGGATAAGCTTCATCATTTTCTATCAAGTAATTTTGATAATGTGCTCATTAAATGTAGAAATATCTAAAGTCAAGAGTTATCAGAGGTGCACTGAAAGGAAGGATTAACTTTTTACTTCTGCTTTCATTTATTTGTAATTTATTTTCATTAGTATGTGCGACACATAATGATTATATTTGCTTTGGGGAATTGCTTTGAGGATTATATTTTAGAAAGGTTTAGACTGATTGGGTAGATTATCCTAAAGGAATAGGGTATGCTTTACTAATTATTAACAAAAAAATAGAATGATATAGGACCAAAAAAAGGTCTGAAATGCATTTTATTGCAGAATGCATGTAAACTGGTCATATAACCTTATGAAAAAAGGGATCTACTGAAAAATTGATGGCCCCAAGCAAAATATAAGTCCACACTAAAATAAGGGACCAAAGACCAGATCAGAGGGGTAAGAGACCAAGTAGTTTGCCTCTTCTCATGTCCAACCTAGAATGGAGCTGAATGGAATAAAACTGAAGAAAATGAACATAAATACAGTATGACATATGGGGGCAGCACATGGCTTCTACTCTCAGTTACCTGAATTACAGCACAGAAGCCAGAGTGATGGAGACGCTAGCATAGGATTCTCAGACCAAGCATGAGCTGCTCAGGGGAAATATCAGCTGTCTCTGAAGGGCAAGTGCTGGGGGCATTTGGAAAAGGTCCATTTCTCTGAAAATACAAAGGGCCTCCTTGGACTAAGATTGATGAGTTCCACTAAGAATGACTGTAGGTCCAAGGCCACGTCAGATCCCTAAGAAATGTACGGTATTGTGGTGGGATAGAACCAAGTCATAGACATCTCAGAAGAACAAAGATGGAGAAAGGATGACTGGCTACTTATAGAAATGTGACATTACTTAGAAAACACCTTTAGGATGCTGAGAAGAGGGAAGGAGTTTGCCAAAAAGATCTAGCTCAGTAAAAGAGCTAAGGAAGCTGGAAGACTCCAGGAAGTCAACCACCTGGTCATTGAGATATGGCAACATGTGATTCCCAGTAGGTATAGACTACCAAACCCTGGAGGGTGGCTGGAACATGACCCAGAGAGCGGGATGACCCTAGGGCTGTGCACAGAAATGTTCAGAATCAGCTTGATCCAGGAAAGCTTTGGGACTGGTTTCCTGGGGACATTGACTGTGGGTTCAGAAAAGTCATATTTCTCAAATGGGTCAGGCGTGTCCTTCTCAGGCCAGACACTGTGTCACCCCTCCTTCTGGCCCATGGACAAGGCCTGGGGCAGGGGTCAAAGGTACCAAGACTCCATCCTGGAGCATCAGAATGGACCGCAGGTACCCAGGCACGCAGGGTTCCCAGTGATATGCCCAGAAGATGTCTCTTTCTTGGACCCTCTGCTACCCTGCACCTGTCTGAGGTCCCTCAGCAGGTGACAAAGCTGCAGCTCCCCCCTCCCATTAGGTGCTCCTCAGTCCACCCCTCCCAGCCCAGTGGCTACTGCACGATCCAGCTCAGTGAGCCCGAGTTGATCGCCATCGCTGGCCTGCTGCAGACCAGCCAGAGGGAGCCCAGACCCGGCTCCTCGGCTGCCCCTCCAGGTCCTGCTGGCCCGGTGGTGACCATCTCTGACTACCAGGGCTCTTCTGGAAGCACTGATCCACCCGTGCCCAGGACTCACTGTCCACAGCACCCCTGGGGCAGAGCCCCCCGCCCCACCCCCACTTCTGTTGATAATAAAACTTGGTTTGCGAAAAGAAAAAAAAAGAAATACAAAAGCTCTAAAATTCTAATGTGGAAAGATGTCTTTATCTATTGTTGAGGGAACAAAGTTGTGAAACAGTACACAATGTTATAGTGCTGTTTGGCAGAAGTAAAGTTGTGAATGGACGTACACATAGTGAAATGACTGGGAATATTCTGAGCCAAGCATGGCAGGGTATGCCTGTAATCCCAGCATTCTGGGGGCCGAAGCAGGAGAGTCATAAGTTCTAGACCAGCCTGGAAACCTTAGCAACTTAGCAAGACTAGTCTCAAAATAAAAAATTAAAAAGTACAGGGCAACTCATTGTGAAGGCTCTCAGTTAACTCTATAGTACCATACACACACACACACACACACACATTAGATTATGGGGGAATGTTCATCATTTTCTATTTAATCACATGATATTTGAAATTTTAGCAGGAAGGTAAATTACTTTTATGATCAGAAATTAAGATATTAAAGTGAAAGAACACACTTTTGCATGGGGCAGCCAGACATTAGTTCGTAATGGCTCTACCTACCACCTCACACCTGGGCCACAGGGGACTTGGTGGTTGTCAACCTAAGATCTCTCACTTGAGCGTGTTTCATGGATGACCTTTATCCTTTGGACCTGCACTTCCTGAATATCAGCTCTTTACCAGACACCATGCTAGGTGCCAGGGTGTCAAGGTGTTCTCTGGCCACCTGCAATTGTTTGGAATTCATCGTTGGACATGCATGCCATTCAGAAATGGATAGAGCAGCAGACATCAAGGATACCTACCTGTTCCTCACTTCTCGGCCACCTCAAAATGGATGACAGTAAGTCATCCAGGTATCTGTAATGACTGGACAAACATGTGTTGTGAGTCCATGGTGTCTACACTCAGCTGGTAAGGACTTTGACAGTCCCCCCTTCTGCAGCCCGGCCTCCCTCCCCATCCCTGGCTACCTCTCCTGCTGTCTCCCTTTCTTGTATTCAGCCTTCTGTTTCGCTCTGCTGGCTCTTATTGAACTTCTGATCTTAGCAGGGCATCCCTGTGTCTTTTTCTCCTTCACCAATCCCTTGTAGAATCCAATCCAGCCTGACCCTCCCCAGCTGTCTACCCTTCCCCCTCGCAACCCCATCCCAGGACCTCCTCCCACGATGCCCTGATGAAGTCCAGTGGGCTTGGCCTTGGTGTTGTGGACTTGGGCTCCCCCTTGGATCCAGTCCCACACTGATGGGTCAGGGACATAAATAAGGAAATCGGGAGACCTCATCCTCATGTTCTCTTCCCTACGGTGAATGAACTGTACAACCAGGAACAGTTTGGGTCCCCTCTCTGAGCCTTTGCTTACTCTTCTGTTAAATTAGGACACAGAATGAAAAAAATTATTATTCTAGTACCTAGAAAATGTTCTAAGCCCTGGACACCTATACAAGATGATATATATGATTTTTTTTTTGCTTTTTTTTTTTTTTTGGTCTTTTTGAGACAGTTCAGGCTGGCCTTGTGCTCATTTTGTATCCCAGGCTGGTCTCAAACTCACAACAATCCTCCTGCCTCAGTCTCCCAAGTGCTGGGATTACAGGCTTACACCACCACACCCGACTATATTTGCCATTGTTTCAGAGAAGCTAAACCTCTTTCTCTAGATCCAAACTTCTAAGTAGTATAAGGGAGATTCAAGCAAGGGTATTCGAACACCACACCCGTGAACTTTCAAATTATACAAAATGGTCATGAGAATCAGAAAATAAACAAAGGAACTATGCATATGAAACCCTGGTGTGCTCCACAAAATGAGGAATGTTATTACATATTTTAAATAATGAAAAGCAAACAGGGCTATTCTAGTGCAATTTTAGGTAATATGCACTGTGTGTTCCTCCACCTCCTAACACCTTCCATTCCACATTCTGGCAATATTCATCTAACATTCAAAGTTAAAACAGGTCTCTCCACTCCTAAAATGCTCTTGTAATTATTTTTCTATTATTCCATACACTGTGCTCTCACAAAGCCACGCTCAATGCATCTTTCCTTGGCATCTGTGTCCTAGTTTATCTTCTCCCCACACCCTGCGTGCTCTGAGGCTTCTGATGAAAGCAAAGGTTAAATGTTTGTAGACTCGCTCAACACCCACAACATTAAAACAATTGGATGGGAAATAATCTCCTCTCGACATGCTGGGGGAGACGAGCCGCACGCCCATTAGAGTTAATGGGAGTCACAGCCAAATCAAGGTGACGCCTCTGCTCCCAAGGGCACAATGGCAAGAAGAACAAGGGAAGTTTAAATTAGAAAGTCCCCTCGCAGAGCTGCATTCGGGAGTCCAGGAATCTGAGTCTCAAACTTGGTGAAAGTTGAGTTTCTTTGAGAACTGCTCCCAAGGCCTGGACTCAGACCAAAGTAATGCCATAACCTTGAGAAAGTTATTGACAGCAATGAGACCTCAATTTACTCATCTGCAGAAAGGACAAAAGAAGAGTGCAGAATGAATCTGATGATGATAGGTTCTACTGGGAAGCCAGACAGTATTAATCATACAGAATACAGCACACGCAAATAAGTGTACAGATAAATTAGCCAGATTCATTGCTTTCTTCTTCATCATCATCGTTGTCTTCATCAGGGCAATTAGCAGTAACTTCATCACTTTGGAAGACCAAGGAATATCTTAGGTACTAAATTTGTTTTCAAGTCAAATGGTTTCCTAGAACACTAGCATCACAAATCATGAAGACCACAATCACTATCACTTAGATCCAACTCCATACTTAGAGTGTTCCCACATGGTCTTAGTTCATTCTCCCAAAGGCTCTGAAACCTACACACTGTCTTCATGTCAACTCAAATCAGAGACCTGGCCCTGTGTTAGGTCAGACAACACTTACCATGTTTGATACACAAATGGCAAGGTGAGGGTTTTACAAAGCTCTCTGTAAGCTAAGTCCAGAAACACATGACCAGCCCTTCTCCATTTGTCACCATAGTCCCCCTGCTTGACTGTAAGGACCATCAAGCTTTCAGGAAAGAGGGACCCCACAAGCCTAACATCTTGAACCTTACCCCCATCAGTTTACAAGACATTTGTTCTTCCGATGTTACATAAGACATTAAAAGCATCCATATGTACAACCATACAGCACTTGAAAACTCGGGTTAGATCCAAACTGTCCTCTGAACCAGGGATCATCCAGCTTCAAAACATCAGGTCCAAACCATCAACACAGGGAAAGCAGTAAGTTTCAGCTCTCGGAAAAGATAGCTCAACTACAACAGAAAAACGTAAGACATTCTAAGATAACAAAAGGCTTTCGGATATATCTGAAAATAAGGAGGTAACTATAAAACCAATCGATCCACAAAAGAATCTGAGGAAGGACAGAGATACCTCCAGCACTGAAGTTCCCTCTGATGTCAGGCTCTCCTTCTTCTGTGGGGTCCCCAGGGTGCCTTACCCTAATTCTGCTTAATGTTTCCTTCCCTATGCTTTCTTAGGACAAAAAGCCAAGACTTGAAGGCAAACCTTCAGTCTTCTTGTCAAATGTTGTAGAGAGCTGATTCTTTGTTGCCGTAGAGGATCTATTAAAGGAAAATTACTACTCATGTCACTTGCTCAAGAACAGCAAAACAGACTTTATGTAAGGCCATTACTACAGGCATAGGACCAACGCAATGGGACCTGCAGGAGGGGAAACAGATTCCACTCAACTGTGAGCAAACCACAGACAAGCAAGAATTTATATCCAAGGAGCAGGTTAGAAGGAAAATGGCTGAGAATGAGCCACAAGGGGTAAGGAACTATTCCGGATAAACCAACCTATGAGAATTTTTGCTGAAGACTGGCCAGAGTGATAGGCCATCCATTTGTGGGGTGGGGTGTACTCTCAGTGATGATCACATACTGAGGATGGGGAGTTCAGTTAAACTGACTTAGGGTTCTTCTGAAATTGGACAAGACAGAAATGAACATGGAATTCCAAATCTCAAGCCAAGTTGCAAATGTCAAGGTATCAGAAGTAAAGTTTGGTCAGAGAGAGCATCTCAGTCAAGTCTCCTACACATAAGAGAAAAGTAGATAGTGCTGGAGTATAAAATAAAGACAACACAATTGGGCAATCAACCACAAAACCCTAACAGCCCAGCCCCATGGTAAAACAAGGGAGCAACAGTCATTGTGCCCTTGGGAGGAGGGTCTCTGTACCTGCAGTTCGGCTCCTCTCCCTCTCTTGTTTCTGTCACCTTCCCTTCCTTTCCCACTGCCATTGTTTATGGGAGCAGGGTACCTTTGGTTTGAAATGACAACCAAAATATGAAATACTTTATCCAGGTTCAATCTGGGAACCACGAACTTTTGCTGCCAATGAAGAACCAATTCCACATGAAACTAAGGTATAACGGGTGTGAGCTCAGGAACACTCTCTGGCCACCATATTTGAAGGCTCTGATTTCCACTGAATTGTTTAGCCAAGGCTGTTCCCGTAGTCTTTGCTCAGGGAGGACCAGGCTCAGGGAGGTAGCTATCATTCCCGATGCTCCCATAAGGGACCCAAGGCAGGAGGAGTTGAATGAAAGCGATCCCCGCCAGATAACACTTACATAGCAGAGTTGGGATCAAATCCAGAGCTCCTAGTTCCCAATCCAAGACTCTTCGTCCTCCACCACCGTATTTGCCCACCCAGATATGTCTTGTCCCAGAATTAGGACAAATTTTCATTTTTATACATCCCAGCTCATGGTTGGCTTCACTTTGCTTTATGTAAACTATTCTTTCTTCGCTGCTTCTATGCCCTGAAACATTGAACCGAAGAATGAAGGGCTCTTCCCCTTGAATTCTCTAGTGGAAAGGAGAGAAGGTGGTTTTCTGTTCTTCTCTTGGATTCACAGATAACACTGGAAACACACCACAGCCTCGGGTCTCAGCAGCTATTGTCCTCTGTATGTTTTATTCTTTCACATACACCTTAATTTGCCCAGGAAAGAAACAGATATCTGATATGACAAGTGTATGTTTTTTTTTCCTGGAGATCTGACTGTTCATTTTTTTCCTTGGAAGGGCCAGAGTGTCTTTCAAAAGTTTCAGCCATGGGTTTTTGAGAAACTTATCCATGTGGCATGTCTGTCACTTTTCACAGTCCTCAAGCAAGTCTTGGCAATTTTCACATAATGGCATTTGTTGACAGGTTGTTAGGGCTGACAGTGAATATGTTTGAAAAACTGTCAAGCTGGTGAAAAAAAAAACTAAAGAGAGAGCCTCCTTCCATTTGAAACAGCATGTTAAACTGTAAGTATATCCTCAAAATGCCGAAACCTCCATTCTCATCAAGTTCCATGCTCACGGTGACAGCCTGAGAAGGTGGAATCCCTAAAAATTAATGTCATCTTGTCACTTCAAAGGTCATAAGGTACATTACCACTAAACTCTATTTATCTGCATAAAATTGAGGTTGCCTTTAATGTGCCATAACAGGTGAATGGAAGAGAGAAGTCGCCTCAGTGCAGTCAGGCCGAGGCAAGTGTTTAATTGGGCGAGCAGAGCTGTCCAAGGAGCTGGCAGGGAGCCCAAAAACACAGCATTGTGAATCTAGTCACCTGGACCACTATGGTAGTAGATCTTGAATCAATAGGTTTTCAAGGAATGAGACCACTGATGAGCAGTGATAGAAAAAATGGAGGGACAGAGTGGTGATATCACTGACCCATCAGTCGGACAAAGGAAAACTTACCTTGTCCTGAAGGCTTCCATCACTTGGCCTATCAGGGTTCATCACACTGACCTAGAGCTGAATAATTTTTCTATGGCTACTGAAGTGCAGTAATGACAAAATGGAACTATCAGATGCACCATTGAGGGTCACTATGTGCTGGAAGAGATGTCATACAAGAATTGCCCACTCTGGGAAACTTGCAACCTATCCAGGAATCCAGGACAAGCCCCTGCATCATGAAAACAGCAGATGTAGAATAAGAACTCATCAAACAATTTAGACACATTGGTAGAATTGATGCTGTCCTCTCTCAGTTTGCTTAACCTCAGTTTGCTGAGTTTAACACACCTGTAGGCTTTTCCCTCAATGGACATAATCCTGAAATCAGTTTCATCAATTCTAGTATAAAATTAGCTTAGTTAGGTTGGTGACTTGGCAATGGCCCAACTAGGTATTCCAAACAAAAACTATCCCTGGATTACTTAACAGCTGTCATGGTTTATGTCAGTGGTCCCCAAGCTCATGTAATCATGGACTTGACCAAATCTAGCATTTTTTATTGGTTCATTGTCCATTGTCTAACGCACAGATTGGTGGTGTGAGTATTTCACCCACCCAGGGGTGGAGCCAGTGTAACGGTGGGAAGAAGGTGCGTCTTTCTCTTTTGCTTTTTTTTTTTTTTGCCTTCTCTTTTGCTGTTTGCAGCCACCATAAATGGTTACCCCACCATTCTACATTGCCTTGGAGCCAATTGAATATGGACTGAAAAAAATAAACCTTTCCTTCCCTAACTTTGGATGTTAGGTATTTTGTCGCAACAATGAGTAAAAAGTAACTAAGACAATATCAATACTCCCTTTTTTTTTAAATTAGGAAACTGTCTTATTTAAACTCTGAAGCTCAGTCTCCTCTGAAGAATGGAATGATGGTGTCCTTATTTCTTAGTTATCCTGAGGATGAAGCTTGAGCTAATATATGTACTTGAGATAATCACACCAAGCCTACACTAGGTGCTCAAACATTTCTGTTTGGAAGACATGGATCCCTGAGGGAACCGATAGGATCAAGGTCACAGAAGTTTCCACCAACTTTCTTGAATGTTTTCAATGAATTTCTTTCCTTTAAAGCAAACCAGTCTCTTTTAAGAGCAAAACATCTCTCTGGCCATCAATATAGTATCTATCAGTGTCTCTGGATAAACTTGTGCCTAAGCCCATAGATAAAAACCCTTCAATTGTTTGGTTCAGAACATCAGCTTTTACAGCAGGGCCTCTGCCAAGCAGCTGAGACCCAGGCAGTCTCCTGAACTTTTGCAAGCTCTGCAGGATGTAGAGTTTAATCAACCAAGAGCTCCGAGGGCTGCCAGTACATCACGCCTGAGGGGCAAGTCTGCTGTCTCCTCCTGGCTTGGAGAAGAATATCTCCTAGGCAGGAGAGTCAAGTCCGATTTTACAGTGTTGTCTCTGAGATTACCCAGGGGGGTGGGCAGAAAGCTGACAACAGAGAGGTTTCAGAGCAATGGGATTCGCCTTCGCAGCAAAAGGCTTGGCTGAAGGAGGGGGTTACAGGCTGGGCAGTCACCCTGAGCTCCTCTTGAGACAGGAATAACAGTAAAGAGCAATAACAGTTCTACTTTTAAAGTTAACACTGTCTATTAAAGCACAAAAAACACACAGAAAAGTGCACAAATTGCAAATCTAGCTTAAGGAATTTTCACCAGTTGCCCATAGTTTTCTTACCAGATCAAGAAAGAATCAACAACTCATAGAGTAAGAGCAGTCCCCAGGCTCTCTTGCTCCCCTCTAGTCACCAGCCCTTCCACCTCAAAGAAAATCACTCTCCTAACGCTGTTCCTTTTGCGAGTACAGGGATCCTCAGAATTGCACTGATCTACATCCCTAGCCCTTTTAATTTCTTGAAATTTTGTTTTGTTTTGTTTTGAGACAGGGTCCCCTTTATTTTATTTTATTTTATTTTATTTTATTTTATTTTTTTAATTTTAAGACAGGGCCTCCCTAAATTGCTAAGCTACCTAGGGCTGGACTCAAAATTAGGATCCTCTTTCCTCAGCCTCCCAGATTGCTGGAGTTACAAGTGTGTGCCACCGTGGCCAGTTCACTGTAATGCATAGGGCAATTTGCTTCTCTTTGAACTTTATGTAAATGGAATTACACTATACAAATTCCCTTTCCCCTGGCACCTTTCACTTAACGTTGTATGTGTGAGCCTCCTTCACGCTGCTCTGTGCAGCCCTAGTTTCTTTTTCTCCTGGGGAGTACTCCACTGTGGAAAAGGCATACTTCATGTCCACAGACATTTGAGGTGCTTTCAGGTTTCAACTAACATGAACAGTGTCTCCATGAACATTCTTGTATACGTCTTTTGGGTTGCATATGCACAGATTTCTGACTGATACATACCTGGGCTGGAAATGCTGGCTACAGGGCAGGCAGGTGTCTTGCTTTCATAGACATTGCCTGACAGTTTTCCAAAGTGATTATAGCAACTCGAAAGTCCAGCAACAATGTGTGAGCGTTCTGATGGCTCCACATCCTCCCCAACTTGGTGTTGTCAAGTAAAATGTTGATCATTCAGACAGGAATAAGTAATGGCTACTTCTTACTGGTGGTTTATCCTATACCAACTTCTGTGTTAGAAGGTTTGCTTTTTTTTTTTTTTTTGCTTGAATCTCTCTTTTGTTTTGTCTTATATTTTTTTTTCAGATATACTATGAATCAAACTCAAGACTTTCACACTGAGTTACATCTCCAGCCCTTTACAGCATAATTTTAATATGGGGCTTTGCTAAGTTGCCCAAGATGGACTCAAAATTACCCTCTTCCTGCTTCAGTTTCCCAGAGTACTGGAATTGCAGGCATGCACTACCATGCCCAGGTGGATCAAATCTTTCAAAAGCAATACCCCCATTTTTTTAGGTTAGGAAACTACATTAAAAGCAGTTAATCCATTTGTCCAAAGTAACCTATTTCCAACAAGTCAGAACTGGGCCACAATCACAGCTTGATGCAACTTCAAAGACTGCTGTTTGCATGACATAATTCTTAATTGATCCTTAGTTAATTTTAAAAGGTTTTGCTTTTATTCCTGCAAATATTTCAAAATCTTCAGTCATAATAATTGTCTTAATTCAGGCTACTCTAATAAAAATTACCATAGATTGAGTGGCTTAGACCAAAAAAAAAAAATTATTTCTCATAGTTGTGAAAGCTGGGAAGTCCAAGGTTAAGATACAGACTCCTTTGGCTCCTGGTGAAGGTTCTCTTCTAGTTTGCACATGGCTGCTTTCTAGTTGAGGGTTGGGTCCTATTTCTTCTCATAAGGTCACTAACCCAACATCCCATCATAGGACTTCCCCTTCATCACCTCAGTAGCTCCCAAATGCCTTAACCCCAATACCATCACACCACGGGCTAGGGATTTAACATTCAATCCAAAAAAAAAAAAAAAACCCCAATGTAATTGACTGAGTTACAAACTACTCCCTATAAAGAAAGCAATCTGAAAACTACACTATTAGAAAAGGGAGGAATTACCAAGAAGAGGCACACAAGGCACACACACGTGAAAATGCTAATTGTGTTTCAACAAGACAAGCTTTCTCAGAGCCCCACACTGTTTGGTTTCTTCACTGGCAAAGAGACCAAGGCTGGAGTCAAACACAGACCAGGAACTGAAAGCTTCTTTTCTGGAATGGAAATGAACCTTTGGCCAATGCAGTAAAAAGGAATATTTAACCCTCAGTTTCTGATCCCCTGAGATACTATGGAGGCTTAAAAGGGGAAAAACATTAGCCTTTCAGCCCTTCCTCATATTCCCAACAAGATATTTCTCAAGATCCCACTTAGCCACATAATCTTGCTCCTCTCTCTCTCCACTCTTCTGGGGTCCATCACTCCCCCCAGCTCAGGTCTTTTTCTTGTTTCCAGACATGTAGCTCCCGCTGTGTAGAGCGGGTGTCTATTTCTTTTGCCTAAGGCCTCCTCACAGTGTCTTTCCAATGCTGTGCTGCTTATTTTCTCTTTTTTCTCTCTCTGGTCTGCCCTTTTCAGCCTAAAATTCCATCATGAAAGAGAATTCTTGCACAGAATTGTAAAACATACCTCTAATACACTCAGGGAAATTCTAAAAGTCCCTGGAAAGGAAAATTCTGGTGAAGATCTTAGAGCTGTGTTTGAAGAGAAGCTAGAATTTAATCAGAATGATTGATAGTGCCATTCTTAGAAGTGTACATACAAGAAGCATGCATAGAGGCATCTATGCTATTGGAAACAAAGTAGAACCAACACAACACATCGCAAGACTGCAAAGATTAATAAAAGAGCCATTTTGCATCTTTTTCTTTTAAGGATCAGAAAATGAAATATGAGTCAAATATGAGTCAAAAGAACAAGGCTAGTACTTACAGAGTCACCAAAAACAATAGAAACATGAAGGAAAGTTTAAAACTTTCTCTCTCCTATGATTACTGAGATCATCTAGTTTCTGAGAAATTTAGCAGCTTCTAACATTATCCAACATGTTAGGAGTGAAACAAGACTTAAGCTGTCTTCAGTGTCAAATTTGACACAAGAATTTCCATCTGCCATATGACCAGCATCAGCTACTTAATTCATAATAATAGTTACAACTTTCAGAGCTCTTTTGAACATTAAAGTAGATAGTAGAAGTTAAGCACCAAAGATCTCTGGGCACACAATAAGCCCTCAATACACACTATCATGAAGGTGATAATAGTGAGATTCTGTTGGTGATGACACCTCCACCATAAGTCAGGTTGGGAGACAGGAAGTCAGCAAAGTGTGCAAACCATAGAACCTGGATAGAAAGAAAATACACACTCTACTTCTCTTTTCTTACCCTCTGGGTCTATTGCCATGGTTCTTTGTTTGGAAAGAAGTCTGGAGTTGATTGTTTAGATGAGGCGCAAGTGAGTAAAACAGAATTTGATGGCACCCAACAGACTTGAAATGCTAAGCCAACACAGGAGGTGTGCATTGACTAAAGTACCTGAAAGGCAAGCCAGAGGAAGTTGGTGACTGGTAAGAACCCTTCAGAAAGAAAATATCCCCTCAAATAGCTCTTCCTCCCATAACTGGCTGCCTCCACAGGTGTGCTGGGCATCATCACTGTTTGGTTGTTGCTTTCAAGGCTGGCTCCCAGTCTTTGGTGTGACCCCAGAGAAGAGGAGATGGAAAGTGTACCAACCACTCAACCAATCCCAACAGTGTCTAGAGTTGAGCAATGTTGCTAACCAGGGCAGAATGGGGAACGGCTACTTCAGCCATGTAATGTCTGAGCCACCAACCTTCACATTGGGTGTCTCCAACCCAGATTCTGTAATCTCCCAGTAGATTATCAAAGAGTTCAAGCAACTTGGAAGTTTCCCTACCACTTTAGTGCGTGATGGATTTAAATGTTTAACTTTCATTCTTTTGAGTTTGTAGGCCCTTTAATATGCATGTATTATCTGGGGAAACTTTTCAAGAAAAATATCATTAATCAGTGACATACCCTAAACACATACACACACACACACACACACACACACACACACAAATGCATGCACAAACACGCTCCCTGAAGCTTTTTCTGTCTTCCCTTTAGGTCCCAAATTTCTATGTACCACCATGTCACTGACCACGGCCCCATCTCTGTGTTTCCATTCGATCTTCTTTTCATCAGAAGCCCAACTGTATAAACAGTGACCTTTTACAGGACACCAGTGAGCAGTTCTTTAAATGCACCATGCCCTCACCAACTCTCATTCTTCTCACAGAGTCTTTTCATATCAGCAATCCCAGATTAGAGGTAAAGGCCAAGCAATTGCAATGAGACAAATTTACACTGAAGCCATGGGCCCTATCCCTGTGTGGAGGGTATCTGCTTTTTAAAAGGATGCTGGTTAAGCCAGCTGAATCTCTCATCCTGGGATGGGAGACAACACAGCTAAAGCACTTCCAGACAGACAGACCATACAATACAAAGAGTACCTTCCTAGCGCACCAGGCCACACCACATGAGCAACTGCAGATTCTGTGCTCTGCTGGGTTGGGGGTTCAAGGAGGTTACCACAGATGATTCCCTGGTGTCTGATCACAGCACTGTCCAAGGTCTCCACAGAGCTAATGTGAGTGTGAAAACAGGAAATGCAAAGGCAGAGTCTCTGTGCTGCTATGTCTGTTGTCAGTTTGACACATCTGTCACATCCTTCAAAGGCTGGAACTGCATGTGGTTCAAAGTTTGCCAGTGACAGAGACGCCTACAAATTTAGATGTGGACAGATTTGGAATCTGGCTTTGAAAGTTCTGCCCTAAGTTTGAAAAGGGAAGTGTTCTGGTAGACAGAAAGTGGGAAAGCCCATTTAACCTCTTGTGGAATCTACAAGGTTTATGAAACAGGATTTTCCTCAGAGCACCCTGCCATTCACCTGCACTACCAACATGGTGTTCAACTGCACAACCATCTCTAGCAAAATTCTTGGGAACCAGGATTGGTGATTCCGGCTGACTCCATGACAAACACTGAAACAAGGACACATCTGAATCCTGATCACTGAGATGTACAAGCATGACGGGTACATGAAGGACAACCTGGTAATGTACTCATAAAGACTTTTTAGAAATTACATACCTTGCCACATCAAACTTCACCTGGGACAATACATCTCAAGCAAACAATGAAGACAGGAAAACGCACACATCCAAAGATGTTCATTGTAGCATTATTTGCTATATCAACCAATTGTAAGGACATATATGCTGAAGAGTCTAACAAGGAATCAATTACAGATAGAAGTCAGCTTAAAGGGATTAAATTTAAAACCCAATGTTCTAGACAATATCTCAATTTTCAATGTGCACCACATACTTCAAAATAAAGCATGGTTCAAAGAAAAAAAATGACTAGGAGAATAAAAATATATTTCTACCTGGATGATAATGAGAAACACAATGTTTCAAAATTTTTTGAGGTACGCTTAAAGCAGAGCTCAGAGGTAAATTTATAGTGTATAGAACATTAGAAAATAAGTCGCTAAAGTCAGTGATCTGTTCCTAGAAAGGAGCTAGAAAAACTGGAATAAATTTGAATCAAATAATAGGAAGAAATAATAAAAATGGCAACTCACCAAAATAAAAACTGAACAGGAAGAAATCAAGAAAACAAAAAAATTTTTTATTTACAAAAGAGAAAAGTCAGAAAAGAAGAACAAAAAGCAAAAAGCATAAACAACAACAACAAACTCAAAACAATAACAATATAGGTTTTCAAACCAGAATGAAAGAAATTTAACAATGGTTGTTATATTGCATGTTTTTCCTTTTTTTCAAAGAAATTAAAGAAAATAGAAAAACAGAAAATAAGGGTAGAACAATACTGAATTAAAAAAAAATTCTCATCATAGAATCACTAGTTGATATATTACTCATTGTCGTTTTAAAAAATAGTTGCCAAAGTCACAAAATCAAAGCATAGATAGTGGCTAGATACTCAAACACTGACAGTGCAAATCCTTCTGCTCAATGTTCCAACAGAAATTCAGTAATATGGTCATCTATCTTATACACCACACATACCATTATACTCTTTAGAGCACTTTCCTTCCCTTTCACTTTCACAATATCTATCATACTCTTTGGATCCCAGTATTCGGTCAGTTTTTATTATTTTTTTACTCTAGAGAGACAATGTGATGTTTACTCATGTGAGTCTTGTTTATTTCTCTAATGGGGATATTTTCAAGTTGCCTCTATTTACCTATAAAGGCCACAAGATCATCATTTTTATGGCTGAGTAGTATTCCATTGTATAAAAATACCACATTTTTTTAATCCACTCTGCGGTTGGTGGGAATTTTGGTTGTTTCCAAGATTTAGCTATCACAAATTGTGCTGCTATGAACATGGGTGCACATATATCTCTGTGACATGACATTTTGAATTTTTCTGGGAAAATATCCAGGAGGGGAATAGCTGGATTGAATGGAATTTCCAATCCTAGAACAAAACAAAAATTTGACTCTTGAAAAGAATCAATAGAATTAAGCACTACTAGCAAACATGATAAATAAAAAAGAAGGGAAAACATAAATTACCATTTGAGGAATGAAATAAGGGTGGTATGATAAGTGCTACAGACGTTAAGATAATAAGAGATTACTATGAACAAAAATATGGCAATACATTCAACAACACAGATGAAGTGGATAAATTTCTGGGGGGAAAAAACAAATTATTGGAACTTTACAAGAAATAATGGAAAATCTGAATAGTGCTCTATCTCTAAAAAATAAAAGACAGTTCAAAGTTTTTCCATAAGAAAAATTCCAGGCCTATGTGGCCTCAATGATAAATTCATGTATTTAAATGATACATATTATTAATGTCATATAAACTCTTTTAGAAAATTGGGAAGAATATAGTTTCCAATTCATTTAATGAAGCCAATATAACCCTAATACAAAAACCAAACAAAGACAAGGAACAAGATAGAGAGGAGAAGAGGTGGAGGAAGAGAGAAGAGAAAAGAAAGAAATAAAGAAAAAAGAAAGGAAGGAGAAAAAAGGAAAGGAAAGTTAAATTTCAGGGCAATGTATATCATGAACTAAATGTAAAACTCCTAAAGAAAATATTTGCAAATCAAATCTAGAAATTTATTTAAAAGTAATATATCATAAGTAAATGGTCTCTATCACAAATATGCAAGGTTGCTTTGCTATTAGGAAATCAATCACTGTAACTGACTACATCAGCATTACAAAGAAAAATATATTAATGATTCATCATCTCAGTAGACTCAGAAAAGCATGTGACAAAGTTCAACTCTCATTCATGATTTCAAAATGAGAAAAATCCATCAATCTGATTAAAAGGGTCTATAAAACAGCAACTTCTACAAATAATATCATACTTAATAGTAAAAGATGAATTTTCCCCGAAGATACAAAATAAAGCAAGGATTCCTACACCTTGAGATCATAATTTAAGTGAAATAAATCAGACACACAAGCTTAAAATATCACAGTGTGCCTCTTATATGAGAAAACCAAATTATAATAAACAGCAAAATAAAAGATTATAGGGAGTAGGGAGACAGATCTTTCTCAAATGGAAGAGAATCAAGAGATGGAAAGGGGGGAAGAATCGGGGAAACAAGGATAAAAAAGAATCAAGATGTGTTATGTTCATGCACTAACTCTGCACAAGGAATGTACTGCAGACATATACTAATAAAAAATTAAACAGTGTGATAATGTAAAAATAAGAAATAAAAAGCACACACATTTGAAATAAAGAAGTTAAAAATGTCTTTGCTTTCAGATGAAATAATTGTGTACATAAAAAACCTTAAGGTAACTATAAAAAGTTCAAAAACTAAATAACAAGATCACAGAACACAAAGTTAACATACAAAAATTAATTTCAATACACTAGCAATGCATAACCACAAAGTGAAAGTTAGAAATTATGCTATTTGCAACAATGCTATCAAAAATACTTACTGGCATTTAAAAAATTAATGCAAATCTCACACTGGAAACTATAAAATGTTGCTGAGAGAAATTAAAACATTTTCTAACAAACATAAATATATCGTGTGTATGGACTGAAGATATTATTAAGACATAAATTCTCTTTCTATGTGACCTACACATATAACAGAATAGAACTCTAAATCGTAGCAGGTGTCCCTTTTAGAAATTGGCAACCTAATTCTGATTATACAGAAATATAAAGGACGTAGATTTGGGCAGTATCAGTAAAGGATGAACATAAAGATCCATGGAACAGAATAAATTCCTTGCACTTAATTTCTTTACAAAGTCATCAGACAAATTTGATGGTGAAAAGAGCTTTTAAACAAATGCTGTGACAACACTGTGATACCCACTGGGGACAACATGAACTTCAACTTCTACTTTGAGTCTCGTGTGAAAGTCAGTTCAAGAGGGGTCACAGACCTAAGCCCACAAACTACGCCATAAAACTACCGGGTGAAGACTTAGGTTAGATAGAAACACTGAAAAAATGTCTACTAAAGGAAAGATGATGTTAAACTCAAGCAAAATGAAATGTCACTAAAAATACCGTTATAGACATGTACAGGCAAGGTGCAGACCGTATGAAAACATTTGCAAAAGGGACATCTGGCCACAGGCTAAATAATATCCAGAACAACTATAAAGACCTCTTACAAGTCATTCATATACATACCAGCAGCCCAATTTTTAAAAATAGAAAGCTAGTCAATACTTTAAGAAAAAAGATACTCAAATACTTAATAAGCACATGAGAAAAAGCCCAGTGTCATTAGCCAGTAGCAAGGTGTACCTTACAATGAAATGAAGGAACAAACACAACCTGTAGAATGACTAATAAAAAGACAGTCAGGTACAAATTCTAGAAAGCATGGAACAAATTCCAGAAAGCATGGAACACCCCACACACTTTTAGTGAGAACATAAAAGGGTATGGAGAGTTTCTTACCCCTACCCTACACTCTAGCAGTTCCAATCCTAGCTACTACTAAAGAGAAGAGAAAGCTGACATCTGACCAAAGACCTGCAGAACAATTCTCATAACAGCTTTATTCAGAGTCACCAAACCTGGAGAAGCCTAATATCCATTAACAGGTGAATTAATAAATAAAAAGTGATACAGCCATGCAGTGTGACTTCATCTGCAATAAAAGATAAGCTATCGATAGAAACAACATGGATGAATATCAAAACTACACACCAAACAAAAGAATCTGTAGACAAAAAAGCGTGTGCCATTTGATTCCATTTATATTAAGTCTCCAAACAGGAAAAAAACTAATCTATGGTAAAAACTATGTATGGAAAAAAACTAATCTATGGTAAAGACATCCCATGATGGGAATGGACTGGCAGGGTCCACAAGGGAACTTTCTGGAACAATATTAATTTTTATCTAGTGATTGGAGTATCCATTATATGCATGCATGTGTTTGTCAAAATCCATTGAGCTGTAGCTTAAAACACATTTTGATATATTTTCAAAGATCAGGCACTGAGAACTCACGAGCAGAGGCTTCCTAGGAATGTACACCAACAGCGGATAACTGATCTAACAGCCTTCGATTTTTACAGGCAAAAGAGCTTGAGCCTAGGTCTCCCTACTTATAGAGTGGGAAAATAATAGTATGCATCTTAAAAGATCAAATGCTAGAATGCATGTAAAGTGTCTGTTATGATGTCTAATGAAAAGCAAACGTTTGCTTCTCTCTTTTCCTTTGTGTATCTTTAGGTCCACATTGGAGATGTGGGCTCTCTCTCTACAGAACAAAATTACCCTTCATGTCATTGGACTGCAGGCATAAAACAATTAACAACACACTGAAAGTTTTAAAAAACACAGTCCTTGTATTTTAATATTTTCCCATCAGTAGGATGCAAATAAAACATACAACGAAATCAAGACTACCCCGACGTGACTGTGTACAAACCAACAAGTTTGTTAGAGAAACCAGTCTGCCTTAAGTCTCCAGCACTAACCTTTAGCCTGAGGACTCATGAAACCACCACACAAAACCTGAAGTAACCTAAGTTCTGGGAGACAAATCTTATGGCCATCCGACCAACAGAAAGTCACTAGAGCCCCTAAGCTTTCCCCGGAGCAGCACACCTCTTGGACTTCCTTCCTGCGGTGGTGAAAAGCCTCATCACCAAATGATGCTGCTTCAGAGACAAAGCAGGACAGTGCCCAGGTCACAAGTTCTAAAGTCGCACATACAAGAGGCACCTCACTCATACGTTAGCAGTGGCCCTTGTAGGCTGTGTACCAGGCACGAGTGACAAAATGACAATGGGTCTGTTATTCAATGTTTTAACACTCAGTAAGGCTTCAAGCCTTTGAACAATGATACATCACTCTTTATCCCCCGTTTTCCAATCCAAAAGGGCATTGCAGGAGGGGGTCCCTTATACTGTATACAGATCAAAATTCTAACACACATTCTCAATATCTAAATCTGGGCCTGTTCATTTTCAGACACAACACACACATACGTGTGAACACACACACATATGCACACACATGTGCACACACACACACACACACACACACAGAATGTTCACCCTAAGGAGAACAGAGAGGAAGAGGCAACAGTAAAGTTTCCAGTCAGTCCTGACTTTCTCTCTTGGTAAACCAGTGTTTTCCTCTGTAGGAAGTATGTCTTACCAAAAACAAGTGCTGACTTCAAAAAAAAAATTATGCCCAGTGGATTGTTAGCACGATTCACATTGAAAGCATAACAGAACAATCACTGAGGAATGTTCCAAGATTTGCTCATAAAATCAGTAATTTTTTTGTCATTCATTGCCATTAACAAGTAACTCATGACCTAATAAATGTCACTATCCATTTTCTTTAATTAAAATAATAAATACTATGTGGTGACACAGATTGGCATTTATGCCTTCATTTCTGTGACGTGGGATTTATCACCGAGGCTTTCTTTGAGGGATTCCACAAATAAAGGTTATTAAGCTGCCACTAGATGAACCGAAGCTCAGGTTAATGAAACTGGACAAGAGAGGGCAGTGATGGATGAAGCCCTCATCCTCGAAGAAGAGGGGAATCCCCACGTGAAGCACGCGGCATCCGTGGGCTGCCATCCCACCAAGCCCATTCATCCAGTGTGGGTGAAAGTATGGCCAGTTCATGGTTCACTCTAAGGTAAGGAAGAGTTGGATTTCAACAAACACAAAAACGGCTCTGTCCTTTCTCATGTGAATCTGCTACCTAAAATAAAATAATAAAATAAAATAAAATAAAATAAAATAAAATAAAATAAAATAAAATAATAAAATAAAATAAAATAGTACTGCTGTGTCCCATTGCCTACTTCAAAAATGTGGTCCTAGGTTCTAAAAAGGCAAGAGTTGCCCTTTACAAAAACAAAAACAACAGCAACAGAAACCAAACAAAAACTCAGGAAGATACGTGTGATAGCATTTCGCAAAAGAATCTTTGCTTACCTCTGGGATTCTGCTCCTGCTCAGTGTGAAGATGCAAATCCAAGTCTCCCAACCTGAGACTCATCCCTGGCTCGATGCACCCTCAGCCAATCCAATCCAGTCCAGCCACTGCCACCCACCACCCCCAGCCTGGAATCCAGCACCGCTGCAGTGACTCAAACTGCTCTCATGGGCAAATGTTCCAACTGCTGCCTCAGAGAGACACTGGACGAAATAGAATCGTACCTCCGCCCTGGAGGTTTATATTCATGGATTTATTTACACCTTGGGACTGCAGAAACCTCAGCTCGAAGCACTGTATCCAGCTCAAAGTCATGGGGGGAGGTTGAGTGGGCACCTCAATTATTGGACCGCAGGAAAGGCCCAGATGCAGGACACGGCTCCCGGGCCTGCACACCTACGGTCCCAGCTGCTGTTCTTCGCTGCAGCCAACCTAGAAGGCGTCTGTCTCAGTGAAGCTAAGGAATCAGTGAGGCAAGCATTCCTCAGTTGGTGGGTATTTGAAAGAAGGGGAAGGAAATACACAACTCCTCTGGAGGAGCCTCGACGCTAGCAACAGCAGGAGCTGAGTTCAAAGCTTGGTTCTGCCATGTGCTGGAGAAAACAGACGCAGCAGGAATGCAATAAATATTAGTTCAGTGCACTGAGAAAGTTTTGTCTTTCCATTCCCTTCAGTGCAGCAGATAATCTAAAAGCTGCTTTAGCAGGTATATTTTATTTCTTCCTCTCACTCCATTTGAGGACCAGTAAATCTCTCTGCTCTCTAGTCAGCTAATAACCAAGGGTTATTGCATGATTCCTATAGGGCAGGCACCAAGGCATGTTGTCTCATTTCATTTTCAAGAGCTTTTTGAAACCACTGGAATTATTATGCCCAATTTAAAGATGGGGAAACTGAGTCACAGAGGAACTAAGCACTGGGACTCAGGCTTCAAGATTAGCAACTGACACTACTGGGATTTTCACCCAGGGTGCACTGGAAAATCAAGCCAGTCAAAAGAAGGCAGAACAAAACTTCGGATTATAACAAAGACACTGGATAAGTTATTGGAGACTAAAAGCATCAGGCGACACTTGCCTCAGACCCAGATGTCTCTGCACTGGTTGTTCCTCTGGGAAAATTGCAATATTGAGCTCCCCAAATGGCCCAAGACGCATTCAAATCCAGGTTTACATCGCGAACTCCATTCCATCTCTCTTTTCTCATCTACCTCGGCCAACATCAGGCAGTCTCTTCCGTGTTGGGGGGACCATATGAATAATGGATATGTCCTTTTTAACTCTCAACAGCATACCTTGTAATGGTGCACGAAGGCTTTTAAATACTCGGCCAGCCACTCAGCCAGCATCATTTTTATATCACACTTTGCAACAAAACTGGAAATGATCTAAAATACTTTTTGAAAGACACACACATGCTTGCCTCAATGTTTTCATCTAAGTTTGGTATTTCACTGGGTTCTCCACACCTCTTCTCCACTCTGGTAACTACCATCTGCTATTGAAGGACAACAATTAAACTATTTCAGCAATGCCCACAGTTAAATAGGCTAATTTTTCCCTCTGACAGGTAGTATATGGCATCAGGAAGGGACAGCTGTCACTCATGCCTACATGGAAGTGACATCAAGATGATAAAAGAAAAAAGAAAAACTTGGTTTCCTCCTCCCAGCAAGGGCCTGCCTGGTCACAGGTTCTCACAGCTTTGGGTTTGGATAGGGTGACATGAATTTCCCATTGGACCAAGATGAAGGGACATTTATCATAAAACAAAATCTCATCCCAGACTCACCTCCTTTCCACAAAGTACATCGCTGGGGCTATTTGTCAGGGAATGCAAAACTGTGCTATTACACAGTAAATAGATCTGTGGCCACCCCCACAATTCATCAATAAAGACTTCAGCAAATGCCAAGCACATCATGAGCACTTAACTAAAGCTGAAGTTTAATTACTAAGTGATTAACTCAGAGAAGTGGCACACTCCCAGTTACATTCTCTTGACATATTTTACTTTTAGAAAATTTCCAACACACAAAAGTAGGAAGGGTAGCAGATGGAATCACGAGATGGAATGACCCCACGAATATACACCAATGTCAGCAATTCATTGACTCAGGAAAATATTATTTCATTTATATTCCACCTACTTTCTTCCCACTTTTAGATTTTTGTGAAGTAAACCACAGGCACTGTATCATTTCATGCACAAATCTCGATTATATTCTAAATATTGTTCAAAGATAGTCTCTCCTTCCCTTCTCCACTACCTTCTTCCAACTCTTGTCACCTATTGCAGTGGGTTACAGAACGGTCCCTAAAAGATGTGGCTCGGTCCTAGATTCTGAAAATGCGAATGTGGTGATCTTAATTGGAAGCAGGGTCTTTGCAGATGTAATTAAGGATCTGATGATGAGATCATCTTGCATTTAGGATTAGCCTACTATCTCTACAAGATAAAGGCAGAAGGAGATTTGAGAGGGACAGACACACAGAGAAGGCCATGTGAAAACAGAGGTAGGGATAGGACTGTCTGATACCATAAGGTGCTGAAAGAGCGGGGAGAGATTCCCCCTACCCCACCACATGGGGTCGCCAGAGAGAATACAGCCCTGCTGACACCTCAACCTCAAACTTCGGGACTCCAGAAACATGAAGAAATGGCTTTGTCATTTCAAGGCACTAACCGTGTGATAGGTCAGTTTAGCAGCCACAGGAAGTGGACATGCATTCCCTGAGCTTCTAAGTCCACCCCTCTCTAACTATTAGAGATGTGTACACACTGGGCAAGAAGAGACCCAGCAGAACAGGGCTCCTCGTCACACAGCACCTCTCATATCTTCTCACTGGTTCAGTTCCTATCACCAATGTCATCTCAGCACTGAGACAGCTGGGACTGCCTGTCAGCTGATTGCCCTCCTTCCAGTTTCAAACCCACCACTCTGCTGCTATGGCCATCTTTCCCAAGTAGACACCTGAACTGGTGCTTTTGCGCTCAAAAACATTCAGAGGATTCAATCACTGAGAACATGTCATTGAAATTCCTTTGGCTGACATTCAAAGGCCTTTGCCATTGGGCCACTATCTATCTCACTGTTTCTCACTGCTTCCCAAGGCACCCCAACATTTAACCACATTAGACTTCTCCAGAGTCCCTGTTCCCCTAGGTGTCCCAGTCCTTGTTGCTCCCCTCTTACTGCTCTTAAATACGATCGGTGAGACTTCAGTTGCAATATAGACAGATTCCTGGCTTTACCAGGGAAATGGGCAAGATGGTCTGGCCCAGGACAAGGAAATGAAGGCTCTGTGTAGTGGAGAGTGGATGTAAGACACCAGAATAGCCAGTCTTACAAAGTACTCAATGCCAGGGCACAAAATAAGTGAATAAACCAAGATACAGTTCCTTTCTGATTCTACTGAGAAAAGACGAGCAGCTACTGGGATGAGTGTGGCAGAGATGGTTAGAACGTAAGGGTCCCTGTGCAAGTTCAAGGGATACTGCTGGAAGAGCAGGTAATACTCTTTCTGATACATGGTGCTGGGGTAAGCTGGCTTCGACAGGTTTTGTTCCCATGCCTTGATGAGTCGATGAATTGACCCTAAAATGCTGTGAACTCTAAATGAACTCTAACGATTACCCAACCCTTCAGCACATCAGTGTGACCTTGTTCCTGGCCTTATCACTACAAACGAAAAGTGTGGGCATGACACTGGGCGATGAGTCGTACACAGCTTCCTTGCTCATGGAACAGGCCGCAGAAGTATGAGTCACACTTCCTGTGGCTTGGCCCGTGCTTCTCTCTCCCTTGCGACACCCAAACTCCACACATCAGAATCCCACCCATCCAACATCTGTTTCCTGAAATCTTGCATTTTGTCCCCTTTTTCTTTTCTCAAATCCTCTCCCCCTCGTTAGCCTGCATGGTCCTTCATCTCCCACGCAGTGCTCAGCACTTTCCCTATGCTATCGATATTCTTTGTGCTCTGATTTCTTTCCCCGCTTGCAGGAAAACTCATCGATTCATGTCTGCATCCAGCTCAACATCTGGTGCTGAGCAGTCGCTCCACAAACACTTACGGAACAAATGCATAGATGAAACACAATCTGTTACATTACAGGAGCTAAAACCCTCATTCTTTTTCAGACTTCTCCATATCATTTGGTTCATTCATTTTAGTCTGGTCAGTCAGTGTAAGCATTTGGCTCTTGACGCGTCCTTCTAAGCAAATACAGGTAGACTCTGAGCCCAAAGTAGCTACCCCGCTCTTTCCTGGCCACAGAAAATAACAGCAGCTAACATCCATTGAGTAGCTATTGTATTCCAGGCGTTGTTCTAAACATTGCATTAACTCACTTACTCAACACAAGACCCCAAGATAGACACACTCAGTCTCTCCAATGTGCAGACAGAAAACAGAGCACAGAGAAGTTAAGCATCCTACAAATGGCACATAGCTAAGAAACATTCAGGCAAAGACTCCACTCCAGAGAGCCTGGCTCCAAAACACATGAGGCTTTGCCATCTCACCACAGTGAAATGGAGCTGCAGTGTTTGAAGTCTTTCAAAAGTGGAAGCTATTTATATTGATCAGGAATCATTCTGTCGAGAAACCAATTTAAATTAGCTATAGGAAAAACAAGAATTCATTGGTTTGGGTAATGGAAAAGTTGAGGATAGAAGGGCCTTCAGATACAGCTGAGAGTCTCAAGTAATTTCATTAGGTCCGGAAAGTCTCTTCTCTCCATTTCTCAGCTATTCCATCTCCTACTTGGTTCATTCAGCAGCTAACTTGTTCCACTCAGTGGTTTCCAGAGATTCCTGGTTTACATCCACAGCATGGTGACTATAGAGAGAATGGCATTTCCCTTTCAGAGATTATTGTAAAACTCACAGAATTGAATCTCCTTGGATTGTTTTGGATCACGTGGCCTTCCCTGAACCAATCACTGTGACAAAGAGATGAGTATGTTGATTAGCTAATCCACGGGACAAGGAAGCTAGAGCTGTTTCCAAACAAATGGGTTAGAAGAAACAAAATGGTTCACTAAGGAAAAATCAAAGTGTTAACAGAACAAGCAAAGACTCTGGGCATGCAAAATATGTACTCATGGTTAATATTTTCAGTTCTCTTATGTTCTACACAGATGGGGCTCCCTGGCCTCGGGTCCCCCAACAATGGTCCTCCAGCCTCGGCCACTGCCAGTTTGTCTCACAGCCTTCTCCAAGCCCTGAGAGTGCATGGGCTCTACTCTTCCTCCCAGCCACTGCACAGCTCAAATTAGTCACTTCGTGGGCCCCTTGCAAAGCATATCAGAGACCAGCTGTGCAAGGACCTGTCACCTTCTTGTCAGTGAAAGTTTTCTGTCCAAAGAACTTTCGTCATTGCTCCTTTCTCAAGTAGCTGGATGTCACTTGAAGAGACAGCTGAAGTCACTCACAATGGCTGGTCTCAAATCAGCACTCACTGGCTTTGTCAGTAAAAGCCTCACCCCGCAGCAAAAACTGTCACTGATCATGTTTAGATATGTACGCGGAGGTATTAGATTAGAAGAGAGGATGCACTGGATGGGAGTTTAAAAGAGGCCAAGTTGCAAAGGAAACCTTAATGGGAAGAAGCAAAGACTTATGGTTGGAAGTAGTAGGGAGCATCTTTCTCCAAAACCTAATTTATACTTCCCAGTAAAACCAGAAAGAGAACACATACACACACACACACACACACACACACACACACACACACACACAGAGAGAGAGAGATACCAAAATCCTACATTATAGATAATCAACCTCAGAAAAGACACATACACATACACACAAACACACACCTCTTATCTGCATGATTTATAAATATCTGACCTTTGCCAAGAGGTCTGTGGGTACTTGCCTTATCTAGACTATTAGAAATGGTATTTTTGCTAAACTAACCATTTACAATAGTCAAAAGAAAGCACTGCTAAACCATGTCAAAAACAATATTCCTTCAAAATACTAAATTGTTTGTTGGAGCTAAAAAGGAGAAAATTCACATACTAATCAAATTGTGTTTATTGTTTTTCTCTACATAGGCTCTTCATTTAGGGAAAGTTTCCCAATCTCGGCATTACTAAGGTAGATAATGTATTGTTCGGGTAAGGTGTGGCTGTCTTGTTTGTTATGTGATTTTTAGCAGCATCTACAGCCTCTACCTCACCAATGCCAAGAACACTCTCCCAGTCACTGCCAAATGTCCTCTTGGGGCACAATCACCCCAACTTGAGAACCTCTAATTTAACGATTCTAACACTATCATTAATATTACTATGGTACAATAATTAGCTAAATATATATTAATATGCATCAGCTATTGATGGATGTCTTGCTTCAATTTTTCTAGCTTTGGTTGGGATTTCTGTTGACTATTCAAAGTTTATGGTTAAATACTGACTAGATTTATGCTGCCTAGGTGACTGACAGTCATTGCTACAACTACTCTGCCTAAAGCTTGAGAAAGACCATGTTAAAGGCTGGGGATTTAGCTCAGCAGCATAAGTACTTGCCTGGCAAGGATGAGGTCATGAGTTCAATCCCTGGTACCAAAAAAAACAGAAAGAAAGAAAGAAAGAAAGAAAGAAAGAAAGAAAGAAAGAAAGAAAGAAAGAGAAAGAGAGGAAGAAAGAAAAGAAAGAAAGAGAGAAAGAAAGAAAGAAAGAAAGAACGAAAGAAAGAATGAAAGAAAGATTGTGGTATAGTAGATGGTGAGCTTTCAAAGCAAGCAAATTGGATTTGAATCCAGAAGTGCCAAAGAGGCTACATAATTAGGGTCCTTTTCCTACCTTCTTACATTTGAGTTTTTGCCACTAAAAAAGGGAGACTGTAAGAGTTACCCTATAAAGAAGCTATGAGGTTTTATGAAAAGTGATTGTATTCAACAAGGTACTGCCATACAATGAAAACTAGATAAAGGGAGGTTTACCTTTAGGACACCCTCTGCTTTATAAGGGTCTTGTCTTGTGATGGAAAACCAGTCTAGACATCCACTATGAGGGTGATTAGTTGAGTGAGGTAGAGAGCATCATCACACTGCTCTGCATGTATTGCTTTTAGTTTTCCATGGAGTTTTAAATTGCCTTTGTATTCTGTACCAAGTATTTGTCTTTATCAAATCCAAAGCATTTCCAGTGTCTCAAAAATGTATAAAGGCTTTTTCCTCAAAATATCTGTTTTCTGGAGTCCCCTCCACCTCCCGGCCTTAGATTGCAATCTAAACAGTGTGGTAGTAACCCAGCCCAACTACCTTCCTACAGTACTCTGCTAAGTTGGATCTAATTTCCCTGAACATCCGGGTTTCCATCAGTTTCACGGGTGTGCATCTTTTATGTGAGGCTAAATCCTTAATGCATATACAACTGTGAACGTTGGCCAAGATTAGGTCATGACCCTAATTTCATCTTAGTACTTCCGACCTGAGGAACACATACCTCCAAGTTTGGGCCAAATTAGAGAGCTAAGAGGACTCCCAGAAAAAGTATAAATTTTCTTTGAAAGGCTATGTTTTCTGTTTTAAAATTGTTTATTTTCTACTTTATAAAATATAATATTAATATGATTCTTTTCCTGAGGTTTTTAAAATCACAGATGAGGCTCAGAAAGATACAGAATATATGGCATCATATAATCTTTATATGACTCTTGGCAGGAATCAGATCCCATATTAAAAAGCACAAGGAAAAAGCAAAAGAATTAGCAGTTCCATAAGCATCCAGCTGACAGTAATTTGCAGAGGAGCTGGTCCTTCTCTGGCGACACTCACTCTCTGATGACGTTCTGATGACTTTAGGCAGCTTTGACGGCCTGGAGTCTCCCCACTGGATAAGTCCAGCTCTGACATCTTGTCTGATACCCACTCTACTCATTGCCTCCACCTGGAATCCAAATGAGACTTCTCAGACATGAGGCGTCCAAAAACAACCCCCAACTTTAACCCCAGTGCCCACTCCACTCAAAGCCTCCTCCGCCTCAGCCGCTGGCAGCACCTTCTACCAGCGATTCCTTCATTTCCCCTCCTCTAAGACCGCATATCCAGCCTAGAGGCAGGCCTCGCTGGCTACGACTTCAAAATATATTCGGAGTTTGACGATGCCTCCTGCCTCCATGGCTACCACCCAGAACCCAGCTCTCCCATCTCCACGACGGAACTGCAACAGTTGTATCATTTCTAGTCTGAGCCTCCATAAAGCCACCTTCCTACCTAACCTGATTAACGAAGTCACTCCTCTGGTCAAGACACCATAACTGTCCCACTCCCTGTGAATTGGTCACATTAAAATCCACACACCTGGGAATGGCCTCCTCTGCTCTGGACTCTTTCTTCATCTCTTGGACTTCATCACCTACTGTTTTCCCCTTTATTGCTCCACTCCAGGGTCCAGCCTGCCAGCCACTCCTTGGACTTGCCAGGGGCACCCAATCTTAGAGATGGCCCAGGAGTGTTTCCCTTACCTGGAAAGCTCTCTCCCCAGATGTCACACAGCTGTTCCCCTCACCTGCTGTCAGGTTTTGCTCAAATCTCATCTTTTCACTGAAGGCCAACCTGACTGCACCACTGAACTGTAACCGCCCTCCATTTCAAATCTCCTTTGAGCTACTTTTTCTTTTTCCACACATTTATGACTCATATATGTATCATGTATCCTGATTACTAAGTCTCCCCAAGCTCGGTGAAGGTGGTAACCTTTTTTTACAGACATAACCAACATTTAGATCAGTGTCTGACACTGAGAAGACACTCAATCACTAGGTGTCAAGCAAATGCATTGAATGATTCCTTTTCCAAAACTCTTCCTAGAAATGTTGCAACACCTAAAACATGATGTGGGTTTGAGGAAGGTTTGAAATCACCCATGTGGAAGCAGTGGAAGGTCAAGACAGTGGAGCTGTCCAACATGATGTCCGAAAATAGCAACAAGAGGGGTTGATGTTGAGTGGTAGCAATAGCAGCATGAATAGTGGTTTGTAGTTTGCAAAGGAAGTTGGTAACCTTAAGAGAACAGGGTTGAGACAGGGACATGCGGATCTTAGGACATCTGAAACCCATGAGAGTAGAGCAGCAGGATGGTATGGGGTGCAGCTGTGGGCCATTATCAGAAAGGGTCACTATCAGAAAGGCCACTCTAAACCAACTTTAAAGCATAAACAATTAAAAACAGAAGAACTGATCAATAAAACTGACTAAGAAAAAGATCCATGGAGGCTTTAAAGGCATTCTGAGTGCTCAAGACATGCAATCAGATTAGAGGATTTGTCGTAACAAAATAAAATAGCAAGTATCATTAAAAAAAACTTACTTTGAATGGTGGTCAAAATGTGCTGATTAAAACAAAAGTAAAATATTGTATTTGTCATACATTGTCACAGGGAAGACTTGAAAGTAAATCACATTCTTGAGGAAGTATAGTAAAATAAACACCCTCAACTTCAAGGCAAAAAATAGAGCTTAGATAGTCCTTTTGAAAAGAAACTCACTAAATGAATTGAGACTATTAAAGCATTCATATGCTCTGGCCAAAAATTCTACTTCGAGGAACCAATGCCAAGAAAAATTCAGAAATGTGGGCAGAGATTTACGTACAAAGGTTCAGGATAATGGAAAACAACCCCCCCAAAAAAAGTATTTTAATGATTATATAAATTATGACATTTCTATAAAGCAGAATGTTATGCAACCATCAGTAATTACATTTATGGAGCATGTTAATGACTTGGAAAATACGGTACTCTTGATACAAGGTCAAATGAACTGAAATAGGGACCATGCCACAAAGGACATCTGGTCTCAACTACTATTATAAGAGTTTATTACATTTTATATTTTATTTAATCCTTTCTAGGGTTATCAACAAAGTTTATTGAACTTTTTAAGAAAAGCCAAAGTATAGTCATCTTTTTTTTCTTACGAAGAGAAGGGAATTAGTTAAAATTATATCATTTTAGAATGGTTATTCATTTAGGCCCTGAAGATTAATTTCTTCTGCCTAATGGCTCATTGCTATAGCTTTTCTACTGTAAAATATAATGTTTTCTGGACTCAGTCTCCTGGTTTTCCAGATGAAGCAGAGTTCATTTGATCCCCCTACCAGAGGGCTCAGCCAACTTATTCTGTGAAGAGTCAGCTAATAAATATTCAGGCTTCGTGGGCCAGAGGGTCTCGGTTCCAGCTCTTAATTCTGCTGCTGGAGCAGGAAAGCAACCACAGGAACATGTAAACAAAGGAGCTGGTGCCAACAAAGCTCTATAAAGGCTCACAGCTGAATTTGACCCATAGGCCACTAGGATTGATAACTCTTCAAGAACTGGCAGCTCAGGCCCTGTTCCTAAGAAGCAAAGGGAAGCAGTACGGAAGGAGAACCATCACAGAAATCTTAAAGGCTTCCAAACCGACTTCGCGATCTGACTTCGAGACCTGAAGTCTCTATTTGAGTCTATTTGAGTCTCTTGTCACAAAGTACTTTGATCACTATGAGTCTTGGTGTCCTGTTTGAGATCCTGTTTGGCACCTACTTCCGAGCTTATAATATGGCTTAAATGAGGCAACAGAAGTCAAAGCCCAGGGCTCACATCTGGTAAACGAGAAGTTCTCATGCTTAAGGTAGCTCTAAAAACAGGCAGATCACAGCCCACAGGCGCTGAATGATTCAGAGCCCATGGGGTGGACAGAAGAGGGTGTTGGGGCTGCAGCAGGGGATAGGCAGGATAGTAGAGGTTGTGCTGCAGTAACAAATTACCCCAGCATCTCAGCGGCTTAAAACAATCACACTACATCCTACTCATGCCACATGCCCATGGCTGATCACCTAGCAATTCTTGTTCATTGTTTTTCCCCCAGGGACATCAGGAGATTTGCCAGTGTAGTGACAGAAGGAAAAAGTGAGCTGCTAGATCACGCACAGGCTCTTAAAGCTTGTCCCTGAAATTATGTGCGTCACTTCCACTCCTATTTCATTGGGCAAAGCAAGTTACACAACCAGGCATAAACAGGGGTCTAGAAATGCCAGCTGCCAGATGAACTGAAGCCAACAGAGCAGCTGCTTTTGCATTTCTACTGTCTGGGATTTGTTTTAAGTTGTAATACGTGGTTTGGACCAAATTCAAGGCCTGTATTTACATTCTCAAGAACTCTGTGTGTGCATGTGATTGTCCAAACATGAGACCCATGGAGCAGAATTTCACCACTCTCTCTTTCTGTGAAGAACGTGCTGGAGTAAATTTATAGGACGGCCAGAGCACATGGCCTGGCCCACAAGAGATGCTCAACAATTATGTTCTTTTCCCTCCTTTTTGCCCAATTAGCCCCCAAGATTTTGAGAATCCCAAATCTGCACATAATTAAGATGACAATCTGTAAGAGAGGAAGAAACAGAGGAGGAAGAAGAGGAAGTTGAGGAGGAAGAAGAAGAAGAGGAGGAAAAAGAGGGCCAGTCAAGAAGTACTGAGCAAGTACAGCAGTGCCAAGCATTTCCTATGCTGTCTCCTTCATACCTTACAACGATCCCATAAGGATGATGCCATTAAGCATCCAGTACCAAGGAGAAAGTTGAAATGTCAGAAAAAGGAAACCAGGAGACCCCAACCACACAGTCCTAAGTATCTGGGTTTTCCTCATGCTCTAGTTCACCCTGGGCTCCAGATTCCAGCCTCTTCCAAGTTGCATCTTATAACTATACTGGGCCTAGAATCTGCCCTGAGTTGTTTCATTTCTTGCTATTGCCTGTCACAGATACACACAAAGTCCTAGAATATATGTAGCCTGTAGTCCCCACTTGCTGAGTTTACATGGAAAGGAAAATATTTGCAGAAGTGATGCGAGGACACGTGGAAAAGGGAGGAGGTAGAAACAGATTTGGAGATGGAGGCCAAGATTCTAATATGAGCTCAGAGGACAGTTTTTCTGTGAGATGCTAATTAACTGCCTGCCCTGCCCAGAGCCCCAGTGTCCCCCTCTACAACCTAAGAAAGTGGTCGAATAAAGGACAAGCCAGTGCCCAGCTTCAACATTACATCACTGGCTTGGATTCTTAGCTGAAATCTTCAGAGCCTCTATTTTCCAGATCATTGTATCAATGTACAACCCTGCTCATCTACACACAGCAAAAACAGAGACTTTCTTAGGAAATTTGAATGGAGAACAGGCAGAAAGCAGTCCCTGCACTGCTCTGGCCAAATACAGATTGGATTCACAAAGGGAAAAATCACATTCCGCAAGTTCCTGGAGGGGGAGGAACAGGGAGGAAGCTGCTTCTTCCAATAAGGACTTCATTCCAGAAATCCCACATAATGGCCTCGCCAGCACCCTGGTGTGATAAAGAGATGACTATTTCGGTTGGGAGGATGGAGTCCTCCTGGGGGAGAGGTGGGTGGAGGACATGACGAGGGCGCTTTCCAAGGGGAGTTGAGCTCACCTCACAGTCCGAAATATTGACTCTTGCATTTCCACCATAATGACTTTAACCTGGTGAATACCTTGCCCTTGCCAAAAACCTGTCGCTATTAAGTATGTTTTCAATTGGGAAATGGAAGTGCGTTGGTCCTGGCAGGAAAACAGGGGAGCAAATCTTCATTAGAGCTGTGGAGCTCACGCCAGTATCTGGGTCTGTCAGTGTCCCTGCTGCCAATGTGAGGGAAGGTTTGCTCTCCTTCTGCAGCTCGGAATTCAGAACTACAGAAGACCAAGGCAGTTTTTCCTTTCTTCAGTAAATTTCCAGGTTGAAAAAACAAAGAGAACATCCAAAAAAAAAGAGGAATACATTCTGCTTTCTCATTTTCAACTGAAAAACTAAAAATATGTCTATGCAATGGCTCTCTACACATATTGCCCCCTCTCCTGGGTTTTTCCTGTTCCTCTTCTGCTCTCGCCACCCTCCACTTTTGTCTTGGTTACTTTTCTCTCCTTGCTGGGACAAAACACTCAACACCCGAAATGAAGGAAGGGTTTATTTAGCTCACTGTTTGTGGAGGTTTCAGTCCATAATCAGCTGGCTCCAAGGCAGGGTGGCATTGCACCTGGGCAACACTTCAAGGCAGCAGCCAGAGCAAAAAGGCAGAACAAGCCTGTCTTCCTCCCTTATGTGGTACACCAGCTACCACCACCCTCGAGGGCAGGTGTAGCACTGACACCACCTCTGTGCCCTCCTCTTGCACAGGGTAAGGATATTTACTAAGTAAAGAATCCTGGCTCGCTGCTGAGGCTTTTAGTTAAACTTCTCAAGCTGACACAAGGTATCAACCATAACAACCTTCCACCCATGAGATGAATGCCTTCTGTCACTCACGTGGTCCCTTGCACTTCCCTCTAGTGTGGCACAGTCACATTACACTGGCGCACTTCGTGTATTTTTCACTTGCCTTCTTCCCTCCCTTGTCCCTCTGTTAAATACCAAGAAAACAGTGACATCCCAGGAAGACCAGAGCCTTGCAGGCTGGCAGGGATGGTGGGAACCCCAATCCCACCACGATGTACACATCTGTGACTCCCTCCTTGGTGACATAGAGCGATATGGGCCTCACCACAGGCTTCTTCCACTGATTCAATGAGAAAATATTCGCAGAGAGGCTCGAGAAGGACTGTCAGGATCTGCCCTGCCCTTTCTCCTCCTCTCTGCGGGCTGAGCACAGCACCTTAGACTGAGGCCACAGGCAGAGGAAGCCAGGATACACATCGCAGGGGAGGGCATCTGTAAGGCAGGTCCAAAAGACGTAACACCCAAATCTGTAATTTTGTATTTTTCTGTTTTGTTTTGTTTTTAGTCCTTGTTTGCATAGACGTAACACATCTCCTCATTTCCCTTCCCGCCCTCCCCCCTTCCTCCATCTCTTGATCTTCTTCCCTTTTAAGAAAGATCCTTCTGCCTACTTCCGGTGATCTATCTTTTATTTTGCTTTTATTTGTACGTTGGGTCTCCCATGGAAGAGAAACCATGTGATATGTAACATTTTGTGTCTGATTTATTTCACCTAGCATGACGGTCTCCAGGTGCATCCATTTTCCTGAAAATGACTAGCATTTATCCTTTGTAGCAGAGCAGTACTTCGTTGTGTGTAAATACTATGTTTTCTCTGGCAACTCACCTGTTGATGGGCATACATAGCCCACTTTCAAACTTTAGCTATGAGGAATTGAGCTATTATAAACATGGATGTGTATGTAGCACTGTGCTATGATGCCTTTAACTCTTTTGGAAAGACACCTAGAAGGAAAATAGCCTTGTCAATCTGAATGATAATTAGAAGCAAATTCAGAGAAGCAGGGGGTGGCAGCCTCCTGTAAAAGTGACAGTTTAACAAGGCACAGGAGAACAGAACAAACTGGAGAAGCCAAGGTATGTGGTGGTGGGAGAGTGTGAGATTGGACAGGGATAAAGAGCCCTTTGGTCCCTATGCCTGGCCATCACAGATGCTCAAAAATACTGAATCTATTAGAAAACACACAAATCACTCTAAAAAGACATCTTTGGCTTTGCTTAACACCTCTTACCCCTATTACTCTGACCCTCTGCATCAGAGAGGAAATCCTGGCTTTGATGGCTTTCAATATATCTGTTTACACTAGACCCTAGGAGGTACAGAGTGGTTGCCAGGCTGCTGGGCATCTCAGGGATTTGGGAGCTGCCCAAATCCCAGGCCAACTCATTTCCCTAAGAGGCACATCTCCTCTCAGCACCCCATAGACCAGCAGTAGGTTCTAACTCAGCCCAAGCACCTCTGCATAGGCTGCCACCATATCTCGGAGGCCTCTGCAGTCAAAGAGGCCTCGTCTGGTCTCATGGCCCATGTCTGATGTTACAGTTTGTGTCTGGATGTCCCTCTCCACAAAGCCTGATGTGGTCACGGGACAAGCATCTCGTGTTTGTGAATAACTCCTGGTCCAATGCTGGGATTATGGATGTGAGTGCTAAACCTAAGTGGGTGTGGCCTACATACAATATCAGGGACAGAAAGCATCTTCTCTCCACATGCTCCCCATCTTTTGTCTTTTTGCTCTGATAGCTTTTGGTATCTGCCACAGCCACAATGAACAACATAGGTGTCCCTCAGCCATGCCACCCTGTCTTGGAGCCAGCTGAATATGGACTGAAATCTCCACAAACTGTGAGCTAAATAAACCTTTCCTTCCTTCATTTTGGATGTCAGATATTTTGTTCCAACAATAAGAGAAAAGTAACAAACACATCTGGAAATGAACTGGAAAAGGACCAAGGTATTAGAGCCATATTTTGCCCACCCCTGATCGCACAGGTAGCCTGGCTTAGCACCCAGGAAACTGTTTACAGAGCCACGCCCACACTGACACACCTTTCTACGTTGCTGAGCTGACCCATCGTTCCTAGGCAGGAAGAAACCTGGCTCTGAGATGTGTTGGCTGGTCTTTGGGACCTCACTCTTGGACATTTGTATTAAAAAAAAAAATGAAAACAAGCAAAGCCATTTGCATTTCTGTTTGAGCTATTCCTGGAGTGCTGCTCCTGCACCCGGGAATGGGGAGGTGGGTAGGGTTCAGGTCCTTGTGCTTTGCCACAGATCCCACACAAGCAAATCACCCAGGAGCCAGCAATATTGCTTTGCATTTGTCTACTGTGACTTGCAACTTTTGAGTAAATGCCTTCTTTTTCCAAACAGGTCCTCAAGGTTTCCTTATTTTCCTCAGAACCTTTGAATTACTGCTATCTACAGACTATCAAAAATAATAATAAATGAGGAAAAACTAGAGAAATGGCACACAGAAAAGGGGAGAACAGATGGAGAAAAATAATTTCAGATTGTATCTACGTATTATACACCTTGTTTATTGTTTTCTTTTGGTTTAATGTAAAAAAAAAACTAACTATAATTGCTCATTGTCTTTGTGACAGGGACCAGTGATCCTGTGCTCACACATCACAGCTCCTTAAATCTCCAACTACCAAGGGCACTTCCCTGCTCCATTCATCTAGGGGAACATGACTTCACCCTCACCGATCACACAGGGACAGTTAGGGCACTTGTTGTTGTCACTATTCCCTAACTAGCAGGAGGAACTGAAGGACCTGACATGAGAAAGGTGAGATGAATTCCTGCCACCAGACAACTACTGCCAATGTGGTCGGTGCTCGCCTTTCAGATTTTACCATTGTACCAGACACATGCCTTACATCATGCATGCAACATGCCTACATGAGCACATGGATATTTGCATGGTCCATGGTTCCTGGCATTTGCCCTCAGAATTGTGTGGAGGACACAGTTGGAAGACCCTTGGGGCAGAGATAGACACCTCCACCTACTGATGATATCCATGAAATGTCTAGAACAGAAGCCACTCAACTTTTCCTGAAGAAGTTGGATCATAAATAGTTTAGGCTTTGCTGGGCACATGATCTCTGCTGCAGCCACTCAGCGCTGCTGTTGTAACACAGAAAGGACAAAACAGAGCAATGACTGTGCTTCTGCTCCAATAAAGTTTTATTGACAAACCAGGAAGTGGACTACCTTTGGCCTAAGGGTGGTTCACAGACCCCTAGATAGAAAGCACGTACTGTGAACTAGTAAGACAGGAGGGTAGGAGGCAGACCAAAGCACACATGCTTTCAACACACACACATGCACCCATGAAACACAGACTTGTGTTTCTGTTTTAATGTGCAGCCTCTGAAACAATAAGAATTGTCATTAGATTAAGTGAAGTTTCTCTTTCTCAACAAACAACAATTTTGAAACAGCCTATTTCTCTCTGTTTCGTGGAGGGAGTCAGAGCAGCAGTCGCCCCAACACACTGTCAAAGAAATGCTTTGCGGGGGTGGGGGGCAGGGTGACGCCTTGCTCTCGTCAGGAACCCTAGATCACACGCCACCGGCAAATGATTTATTAAAGACTACAAGATAAATACGGATACAGACTTCAAATAGAGAGGCTCGTGACATCGGCCCAGGATGAGAGAATCAGAATGATTAATAGGGAAGGAGACAGGTTACAAATACCGAACACTTTCTCCACCTGTGGGAGGCTCTCTGAGAAAGCCTTTCCTGTCTGCAAACAGCCTTCCAAAATAGGGTGATAAAATACAAGTCTAATAACAAAGGCCGTTTCGCACCATTTTCCCCCTAGGTTTTGAGACGTAATTCACAAGTCCTTCTAGCGTCCAGACGTGAGCTTGTACAGTGTATTCTCAGCAGGCACCTGCAAGGCAGGCTGGGCTTCTCTCCGCTGAATCTCAATGACCGAGTGGATCTTAGCACTGGGCCGCTGGCTGGGAGGTTTTACCCATGCACGTCCTGTTCCCTCCCTGATGCCCTCTCTCCCTGGATGAGCCGGGCCTTTCAAGGATCAGTGCCTGCACTTAACTCAATGTTCTGCTCAGCTGCCCACTCCAACCTCACCCTTTCTTACAGCTTCCGCAGAGACTCGAGAGGTCTTCAGGGAATTTCAACCAATGTGGGGAGGTGACACTCCAATTAAACCTGCCTCTTGCAATGGTCCCCTCTTTCCCACCTCATGTCCTCCTTGTGCACACAGCCATATTTGTGTGCTAGGCAGGTACCTGCAGAAAGACACCCTTTGTGTGCCTGGCTTAATGTTGGGTGCTAGGGATAAAAGGATTCATAAGCTGCAATTGGTATCCTTTAATAACTCAGGGCCCATTAGATAAGACAGAAATGGACACAAAGCACTGGCCACGATGCAACCAGCATTGTTAGCGGGGTCTGGAAAGAATGCTAAAGACAAGCAAACACATGAGATAGAAAACACATGGAAGGAAGCATTCAAAACATGACAGTGGGTGTCCCCCCATTCCAAAAGGTGGGTGAGGGGATCAGTGGTGTCCTTATTCCTCCTACCACATGACTTCATTTAATCCTGAAATGCCCTAAGAGCAGCAGGGCTGGGGTGAAAGGAGCCAGGCACTAGGGCACGACTCCAGGAGGCACTCACTCTTAGAGTCATGGAGACACAGGGCCAGCCAAGGACACACAGAGGACAGAGCAATGGACTTTCAGGTCTTAAGAGGCCCCAGTCAGCATGGAGGGCTGGCCAACAGTACCTAGGGTGAGACGGGGTGAGTCCCGCTGCCCGCATGAGACTCATCACTATTGCTTTACTCCAAACAGTGCCTGTTTCTATGGTCTTGGTATCCAGTTCGAGGGTGGGTGCCACTCGGACGTCCCACCTCTTCCTTCTCTGTTCCTTTCTTGAGCTCCTTCCTTCTGGAGATGAAGTGACAAGGCTAAGTCATCTAACTGTTTCCCACCCAGTGGGTCAGACGTTGTTCCAACTGCCCCACCTCCATGACCTTATTCACATTTCTCAACCACCTAACCCGTGCATTTTGTTAGTAAGGCCCATTTTATCCAGGAGGCAATGTGGGGCCAGAGTGCTGACATCACTCACCCGGGACACAAAGGAAATAAATGATGATGCCAGGACTGAAACTCACACTGGTGGTGCCTCACGTTACCTCAACTTCTGTGCCTCCTGCTGGGGGAAAATTGCAAGTGACATCTATTCCAGATTGCACTGAGTCAGTGCAACAGAGGAGAGATGAAAGGTCCAAGGTCCCAGGTCCTACCCCACACAGGAAAAGACCGCATAGTCACAGAGGGCTGCTGGGCTCTTTGCATCAAACAAGTCACAGGAAAGCTGCCTCGGAGAGAGCTGGGGTTGAATCTTTTCTCCCTAAAAAATACAAGGATTTTGCTTTTACAGTCTGTTTCTGTTTGGAGCCATTACTCTTTGCACCTCAAATGTGGCGGGGATGTGGTTTTGCACTTGTGTTATGGAGACATAATAAGGGGGTGTTTATCAAAAAGCCACTAACGGAGGCTTTCAAAGAAGAGTGAAATGAAAGTCAACTGAAGCGCAAGCATAGATTGCCCACTTCTGGGTGCCCAGGGTACAGTGCTCCAGAATGAGACCAGAGCGGTTAGCAAGCACCAGCTTGGCCACCCTGAAGTACAGGAAGCCACTTCCCATGGACCAGTTCCAAACAAGCTCTCCGTACCTGCAGGGCTTTACACTTCCCCAGGGACACTGAGCTGCCCCACTCACATCCCAGCGATGGGACACCATGACCTGAGAGAGCTCTCGACCTGGACAGAGAGACCTGGTGTGAGGAGCAGGCCTCTGGGGTACTGCCAAGAGAGAAGAGCTGTGGGGACCGCCAGACAATGGCAAAGGACACACCGCCATCTGGTGGCTGCAGGGGAGATGGGCTACGGTTCCCGCCATTGTCTCAGACACACACAAAGTGAACTCAGCCAAGAAGAGATTTAGAATATTTGGAGAAAACAGGAAAGCCGGGCCTTTGGTTTTAATAACAGCGCAGGAACCAAAACCTGGCCCTGGCCCCTACTGTCTGTGGCAAAGAGAAAAAGGAGAGTAAGCAGGGTTGCCCAGCGAATATGGAGGCTCCGGGCAACAGCGAAGCATTCATCCTTTGCGCCGGGGAGGGACATGCTCTTGGCCCAACGCAGAAAGTCTTCTTGGTGTCCAAAGGACCAAGATAGAGGTGACCAGATCACAAGAAGGGAGGAAAATATTCTGATGATCTCAGTAATCAGAGGCTGCAAACAAAAAGCATTTAAGTCATTTTTGCATGTGCTGATGAATACATAAGCAAGTCATTAAACAATAATATTAATAAATAATTCAATGATCATTTAAAGTCAACCCTCACAGCAGCCCCAAAAGAAGTAAAATGCTATTACTAGCTCCACTTTACAGATGAACAAGCCGAATCCCTCCGAGGCAGGAACACACCCTCAGCAGGGTCACCCAAGTAGCCAGAGCAAAGCATAGGCCTGGCTAACCCAGCCCCACGCTCTGCACCGTCACCCCACTGTTTGTCATACGATGTGGTCCATCTGCATTGCACACACAGGTGCATATTCAAGTGCAGCATCTGCAACTCCACTCCAGATGTGCAGTCAGACTCTCCAGGTGAGGGTGACGACTGGCATTTCAGAAAGTTCCCGAGCCATGGGGTAACAGGCCTGTGTATGCAATTGCTGAGTTGTGTTCCCCTCTCTCAAATGTCGAAACCCTGACCCATAATGTGATGGTATCCGGAGATAAGGCTTTGGGTAGTTAGTTAGTTTTTCATGAGGCTATGAGGGTGGAGGCCCCGTGATGAGATTAATGCCCAAAAAGAAGAAGAAGAGAGGAGAGTTCTCTCCACCACGTGAGGCTACATCAAAGGGTAGCACATGCAAGCCAGCAAAAGGGTCTCACCAAACCCCGTCATGCCAGACCTTGCTCCTAGACTTCCCAGCCTCCACAACAATGAGAAATAACTGTTGTTTAGGACACACCATCCATGGTATTATGTCTCAGCTCACTGAGACGCAATGCCACACGTTCCTGTACCTGCTCATAGCAAATGCCTGATAGACACCTACTGAATTAGTGAATGGCCCAGCAGGGTACTCTGCCACTCTGCACCTTGGAAGAGATGCACTGCGGGTGCGTGCCTACAGTTTTCATCAGGTGACTCCTTCCTAATGTCAGAGTGACCCTGGAACCTGCTTTCTTCAAGCCTAAGAAGAGTGGGTCTCCTCCCCCCCATCATTAAGTATTCATAGGGAAAGGCTCTTGACAGCAGATGTGACAACTTGGTGCTGTCCCTTGCGTAGGACTTTACAATTTCACAACTCTCCAGCAGACATTCTCTCGTTAGGTGACTGGAATTACCCATGAGGTTGGGAGTCCAGATAATTATGATCGTGGTTTAGCAGATGATAAACCAAAGACTGATGGAGTTAGAGTCCTACCCATAGTCACCCACTGGCAAGGCAGAGAGTTCAGCCCTGCTGGAAGGCACAAGCAAGACAACAGAACACAGTTCACCAAGAAATGAAATTAGAGGATTCAGCGTAACGTGGAAGAGGGGTTAATAGCAGCAAGGAAATTCAACCCTTACAGCCCACACGACAATAACAACTTACAAGGTATAGGCAGGGATAAGGTCACACACGTACAATGGGGGCTTCTTGAAAGCAACGAGACAGGGGTGAAACTGTTTGCACTCCTAAGAGGGAAACAGCCTAGCAGAGGAGGAAGTAGTGTTAAGAACCAGGAAGAGGGGCAGGAAGTGAAATGAATAAGCAACAAAGGTGGAGTCTAGAGAATCATCTCTGGCCCTACCTCCCACCCTGCCAGAGCAGTGAGCGCTGTCTTCTGAGAAACAAGTCAACAGTGGTTTTTGCAGGAGTCCCAACCTCAGTTACCCTGGGAGTGGACTCGGGCGCTTTCTGTCCAGGGACCTCCTGATGGAGTTAGAGTCCTACCCATAGTCACCCACTGGCAAGGTAGCTGCTCTCCTGTTCTCCCAGACATTGGTCTTCCTTTAACCCAGCCCGCTCAGTGGTGGAGCAGTCAAGAGGCCAAAGACTGAGAAGTTGAAACAACACAATATTTCTGATGCTTTCAACAGAAACAACTAAAAGCATATCCTGCTGCTGAGATTGTTTACCACTCTGCCCAACTGCTCTTGGTGTATTTTCTGCAGTTACGCAGAGCTTTGATGAAAAGTACATGACACTCTTAAGTACCTCTGAGACAGGTTTTCGTAACTTCACCCATATGGTTCCCGGAGCTGGGGGCTGCCCTGTGCCTTCCCAAACCTCAGCAGCACCCCTGGTCCACCCATTAGATAACCTAGCACATCCCTCTCCCCTCAGTGGCAACACCTCAAAATGCCCCCAGACATTACTAACATTTTTGATGGGGGAGGTCAGTCTCCCTCTCCTAGAGAATTCCTGTTCTAAGCTATTGCAAATTAACAAGCTAAAATTCTTCCATTCACAATGGGGAGCCAGATTAGAGCAAGGCAGTGATATATTCAGAGAGTCTCCCTTTGTTTAAATTGTTATGTTTTGTGCATCATGGATTTTCTTTTGCATTAACTTTGTTTTTTTATATATATTTCATTAAAATATTATCTTCAGTGTTTTGGTACTTGCTTAAATGCAAGTACACCTGAAGCAAGTACCTCATTTGCATCCCAGAGTCCAGCCCTGGGCAAGGTGCCACTGGATCCATTAACACCAGGAAGGAGAAATTGTTCTCTTTCTTCCTCTGCCATTCATTCATTCATTCATTCATTCCTCCCCTACTCAGTCCCCTGGAGTCTTTTCTTGACCACTATCTTCCAGTACCATCACCATGATTTCCATACTTTCCCTTCTAATGGCAGAGTCAAGAGGGGTGCTGTACTGAGAGCTATGGGGAAAAGCACATGAAGGGGAAATGCTAAGAGCCGAGGGACGATTTGTAGGGGTAGAACAGCTATCCAGAGAGGAAATGACTGTGGCTTGGACTGGGCAATTAGCTGTAGACGTGAAAAGAATTAGGAAGATTAAAGTGATAGACTCAATTAACCAGTTCTTGATTGGTGGAAGGTACTAATAAAAAACCGAAAATCAACAGATACTGGTGATTAATCCCATATAAGGGATAAGAGTTGTCAGTGGTAGATCTCAGATTTCTAACACATGCGGTTGGGTACAGGTCATGACAAATCAGAAATAGGCAAACCTGGAGAAGTGGCAAGTTGAGATGAACTTGGGGTCAGGGATCACCATAAGGGGGCAGTGGCCAGGTGAGGGGCCTGGGGCGTTGCCACACAGAGTCCTTAAAAGAGGAAGGGGGACGGAGATGTCATTGCAGAAGTCAGATCCTCAGATGGCACCTGGAGCTGTGAAGTACAGCAGCCTCCCTGGGGAGGGCTGGAGAGTGACAGGAAGTGCTGGGACCAAGCCCTAAGGAACGCTCAGGACAAACAGCCAGGTGGGTCAACAACATGCTGAAATTAGTAGGGGAAAGTGTGATGCCAACAGGATATCTGCATGTTCTCATGGAATCTCTCCCTTGAGACAATTATTAATTAAAAAGTAGAAACCATTAAATTTAAAGTGGAGGAACCTGGCCTCTACCACCTTTACCAAATAATCAGAATTAACCTACACCAATGACATGCATCCTCGTCATGTGTCTCTTGATACAACAGGATGAGAAGAACCCAGCATTGCTTCTGTGATTGTCTTGCCAAAAGTATGGTACCTCAGCCTAATTGTGAGTAAATGTCAGAGAAATCCAAAACAGAGGACTCCAACTATCCAACCTGATATCTTCAAACCTGTCAGTCATGAAGGACTAAAGAAGACAGGAATTGTCCCTGCTTGGAGGAGACTAAAGACACATGATGACTAATTACAATCCTGGACTGGGACCTTGTACTGGACACTGGACCCATGAAAGGGTGAGGCAACCAATTAGAGAAACCTGAAGATCTACCGAGCCGTTGCAAGTAGAGTATCAATGTTGGTTTCCCAATTTCAAAAACTTACACTACGGTGATGTAGGCTGGGGACAGTCTTGGAGATGGATGAAGGGTGTGTGGGAATTCTTTGTAATACCTTTGCAACTTTTTTAGGCAATTGAGATAAAAGTTTTTAACGTAAAAATTGCAGGTGGCAAGGAAGAAGTCCACAAAAGAGAGTGGCATAGTGGCCAGAGAGAAAGACACTGGACAAGCCAAACCAGGAGTGACGTCAAGAAAAGCTGGTATTTGATAAAGGTCAGTGCTTCTGAAAAGCATGTAAGAATTTTAATTACTATAGTGGATAGTCTCTCTCTTTGGGGAAACATTTTACTGAACTTTAATAAAAACACAAAAAAGTATACACATAACGAATGACTTGGTAAATTTTTACAAAGTGAGCATCCATGTATAGAAGCCCCTCATTCAAGATATAAAATCAGTAAGCCCCTCTGTGTCCTGTCCCAGCTACCAAGCTCCATCCCTGCAAAAGAAACTCTCATTCTGACTTATACCACCATAGATTAATTTTACCTCTTTTTAAAAAATTGTTATAAATGGATCCTAACAATAGGTCTGGTTCACGGACTGAGTACTATGTTTATGATATGTCTCTGTGATGTGTTGTATGGTAGTAGTTCCTTCACATTCCTATGTTGTGTTTCATTACATGAATATACCATGACTTACTTATCCATTTCATCGTTGGTGACAGTTAGGTTGTTATCACCATGGGTTTGGTTATTACGAATAGTGCTTCTCTGAGTGCTCCTGGGTGTGTCTTTCAGCACGCATAGAGGTGTTTAGCTGCTAGGTGTCTTTCTAGAAGTGGCATTTCAATTGGGTTTTGCTCTGTGGATAGCACAGGAAATAGCTGTTTCAGTGAGTCAGCAGATGTGTTAGTGGGAGGTGTCAACATGTACAGATGAGGATCATGTTTCCACAAAGCAACTGCAAATGTCATTTTGTACTTTACCCCCAAAGCTCATGTTTATTGATGTCACTAAGAAAAGACTAAATGAATTCATTTCATGAAAAAAAAAAATCACCTCCCGGAGCAAGGGAAAAATCTCAGAGCCAAAAAATCTCTGGAACCTCCAACGGTGCCATGTTATTTGTTCTGTGACCCTGGGCAACCCTCTCAGTTCACTTAATTTTTGTCTTCAGTTTTAAAATGTAAATAATCTCTCCAGTTCCAAATGTTATCACGCATTTGGTGTAATACTTGACTTGGGGGAGAAATGTGATAACTGTTCCTAAGAAAAATATCCTGATGCAAAAATTTTGATCTAGCTTTTCCTAAATCCCCATGAAAGTACTTATGCAGAAAAGAGGAAAAATGTAAATCCTGCAAAAGAAAGTTAACCAAGCGCTAGCATCTCTGATAAATTTCTACTCCCCCCAAGGCCAAAAGAATAAAAAACGAAAATGTATCTAATAGATATTCCATGCTTTTGGGAACTGTCCAAAGTTTCTCTTCTGGATGTGGATAGAAAATTCTTCCCTTACTTTGGACTCCTATGGTTCAAAAAAGCAAAATCTATACCAGAAAGAAAATAAAAATAAATTCTATTACTTCTCTTTCACAGCCATGCAGAGACCATAGTGTGCAGAAATCAACGCATCAGGATGTAGGTACAGGGAAACCTGGGGTGAGCCCACCTCCTAGGTGTGTGAACCCTACCACACAGATGGCGCTGGTCTCCCTGATAGCAGAAACTTTCATATCTGTCCTCCCATTTCCAATCAGGAAGGCTAAACTAGAGCTGGGAGATAATTGACAGGAAAACACAACAATCCATCCCAAAATAATGGTTTCCTACAAAAGAAGCAAGAACAATGATTACAAATTGTGTTGTCTCAGTCATAATTAGAGTTTGCCCAGCTGGCGGCATAGGAAGGTGGAATGCTCCTCATAAAACCCTCTCTCCGCCCCAGGTAATATCCATGAAGCCTTCAGCCAGACTGATTTTGGCAAAAGTTTCAACAACAAACATTATGAAACAGTCCTATAAAATTCCCACTAGGGAGGGAAAGGATATTTAGGAAGGAATGAAAATTAAGGTTGGTATCAGCCTTTGCCTTTATGGTATGAAATATCAGGAAATAAGAAATATCTAGAGCTTGGAGGAAGAAATGATTGCAACTCAATTCTTTTTATTGAGTAAGCAAGATGAAGTTCTCTGAAACAGTATCACTCATGCATTCCCTTCAAAACAGCTGCATTCCAGCTAACAGAAATGTGCGATATTAGGTGAGATTACGCTCTTAATATAGAAAGACCTATGTTGAATAAAGAAACTCCTTGGGCCCTGACAAGATCTAGTAGTTTCCCATGGCCATTGTAGCAAATTACTAAACATTTGGGAGTGTAAAACAATACGTGTACATGATATTAAAGTTCTGCAGGTTAGAAACCCAAAATAAGTCTTACTGGGCTAAAAACAAATACTGGCAGAGACGCGTTCCTTAGAGATGCTCTGAGAAAGAGTTGTCGCCTTGCCTTTCCAAGCTTCTAGATGTCCCGTATTCTGTGGGTCATGGTCCCTTCCACCATCTTTAAAGCCAACAATGACCCAAGACCTCATGTTGAAATCTACAGCATCTGGTTCTGTCTTCCCATTCTTTCTTCCACTTTGACATACTTTTGTTATCACAGTAGACCCACTTGGATAATCCAGGATAAACTCCTTGTCTCTGGGTCAGCTGATTAGCAACCTTAATTTCATCTGGAACCTTTATTCCTCATTGTTATAAGACCAGTTTATTCACAACTTCTGAAGATTGAGGTTAGAGACATCTTAGGTGACCACTATTCTGTTTACCATACTGGATATCATTAACTAGCTCACTTAGTCGTATCTCATTTTTATGAGCTAGAAATACAACTAATCCAAGTTCAGATGAGGAAATTGAGGCTTAACAATGTCTTAGATTTTTTCCAAATTAAATTAAAATTTTTCTTGTTTATTGAGACTTTCCACACATTGTTCCTACTTCTTTTCTTATTTTAGTGTAATATAAACAGATATTAATAAAGAAAATATTAAAAAGTACTCTTCTTACCCTATATCTAATCTAACCTACATCTTCTTACTCTACATCTAATCCATTTTTGAAGTAGATATTATCATCCCCACTAGTACACATATTGGGACACAGAATTCTGTGGGAGTTGAGTGAGTTAGCCCAGGTTACTCAGGTAGCAAACGACAAAGTGAAGATCTGATCTTTGAGGCCAAGGATTTGTGACTAACATCAGAATCTTTCATAAAATACATTATTATTCAAAATCTGAGTATTTTGTTTCCTGAAGGAACAAAAAAAATTGATCATTTGCTGTGTTTTTTCCTAACATTCACTCTGGAACTTAGTTCACGCTACAACCCCAGAACTTCACAAAAGTATACTTCTAAGATTACTCACAGCACTGCTCAACACAAGGCCCCAAGAAGTAATAACACAACAAGCGAGAGAGAAACCACACCTTTTAACTCCCTTACTTACAGAAGCAGAAGGGTTTGGTATTGTTGGAGAGGAGCCTGGGAGTCTCCAGGAGAACAAATTGGATTTGCATCCTCACAAGTTTGCATCTTTCTGGAATGATCTGCATCATTTCATGATGAGCCCAGGACCCTGAGCAGCCCGCAAGGGCAGCCTGTGGTTACCAGGCATACACATTACTTCCAGCTTCCTTAGCAAGGGGCTCCAGGTGTGTCTTCATAAGCCACGCAGAGAAGCTGCTAGGTCCTGGCAGAGATGAGTTTATAGAAAGGCCAGTTGCAAAATATAAAATGTTGCTAGCCTATTCCATCATGTGGAAAGGCCAAGAAAAGGTATGAATTTAGAAAGTAACTTGTGTGGTTTTTTTTTAACTCTCCCTATACAACATAAATCTTTACCTGTACAAAGAGATATTTGCAACCAGACTATGAAAATCACACTATGAGGAAATGTATTTCCAAGTTCTAGTTACCCATCTATTCCTTTGTTCTTGATGTTCAGAACTCAGTCAAGGAGTGGGGTGACCGTGGGGAACCCAGCCTACACACAACCTCACATAGCCTGGGGTATTTAAGTCCATCTACTCACTGGTTATTCCACGATGTACCATGTTTGCATGTTTGTCTGCTTTTTTTGTTTATTTGTTTGCTTGCTTGCTTGCTTGCATGTTTCAAAAATATTGGCTTAGATTCATTTGGTGAGAAAAGTCTATAGAATGCCTTAGAATAAGTAAATTATAGCTCCACAGCCACTTGAACACTTAGTTGCAAATATGATTGATATAATTTTAAATACCACCTACCCCGTCAGTGCTATTAATCCTCTTTCTCCTATCTCTTTTATTGTCATCTGCTTATATATTCATAAAAATGCAGTATGGAATGTATAAGTCAGCCAAATAATGCTGTATAACAAACCAACCCAATGATGGCAAGTAGCTTCTTTTTTTTGGTATTCATGGATATGGAAGCTAACTGTAATTTATTTGGGTTAAGCTAAAGTTCAGGCTCTAGGCCTCACACCATAGTGTTGGTCCAGGTTGGACCTATATACTTTTAGGAGATGAGTCAACTGTACAGTCTCATTCTCATGCTGAAGCTGAATGTCCAACACCTACCCCTGGCATGTTCCTTTCCTGATGGATCACTGGACCACTAGGGGCATGCCCAAATGTCTAGCATTTGCTTCAGATTTATGTTCATGTCACATATATTAGCAACACTTTAGTCAAAGCAAATCCCATGACCTACCCCAAACTCAAGGAGCAAGAAAATCCATCTCATTAGCAAAGATGTTGATATTAAAAATACTAGTACAGGGTGCTGAAGAATAGGGCCAGTTGTTTAATGTCATATCCCATTAAGGTAGAACAGTAGCCACCATTGTGAAAATGATAAAGCTGACCACTGATACATAGCAGTTAGCACAAAAATGCATAAACACACTCCACTTATGGGACAGAAACAGAATTTGCATGGGCCAGCCCAACACTGGTATTTGAATTTGTAGTTTCTCTGCACAAGTGAGGTCAGGATTGGTCATGGTTGGATCAGCATGTCATGAAAAACATTTAAAGGGAGAAAGTGACCTTAGCTAAATACCTTCTCCAAATTCTATTCAGATAGCAATAAATAAATAAACAAATAAAAGGTCTAAACGAGATCCACTACAGTCCCTTCCAGGTCCACCTAGCCTTGATTCCTAGCCTGGACCAAAAGCAAAGGAAGCCACCAGGCTGCCCTCCATTGTAAGGGTCCCAGTATTTGATGGTTGTCATGATCACGGCTGGGCTTTCAGTCAGCAGGATAGCCTTGTGAGAAAACCTGGGTCTTTAGAATATGGCAAACTGGGGTCACATTTCAGCTGGACTTAGGACCACTGGATAAGTCCTTCACCTCTCTGGGCCTCAGTTTGCTTCCCAAAGTTAATGACACTTATGGGTAAGAGACCTTATGCTCTTAAGACAACTTGGCTACCTGGGGGGTGTCAGGGAAGAAGTGGCCCAAGAAGGACATGTGGCTGCAGAAAGGCAATGAAAACCATGTTTATGGGCACAGGCAAGGGCTAGCGAATAGGGACACATAGTTCTGCTTTAGGGCTCGCCATGCTTCAGTGCTCCCCTGGTCCAACATTATGACCCCTAACTTTTCTCCGAATGTCCACACACGGGGTAAAGTCATGGTCTCTGGAGCAAGACAGGCTGGGGAGGGCTCCCAGCTCTCAAGCCCCCTTTGCTGAGTCTCACAGTACCCCCAAAGGCCTGGGCTTCCACACAAAACATTCCTCTCTCTCCACAAATGAGACCACAAGGGCCATTTCTCCAGCAGCCCAGGAGATAGGAAAAAATAATAACACATGCAATAAAAGGAATTTTTATACAGAAATGTATTTTGAGGCAACGATGCAAAGTCCCTTTAGCAGGAGCCACAATTTTCTTAAATAATCGTTCCCATAATTGGCTACTTGTGGGAACAACTAATTGTGCATGTAATCATTTGCCTGTACAACTCAGCATCAGCCAGTAATTAAAGGCAGAGCCGTCTTTGCTAAATTTGGCTCCAGAAATAATAGTAATATTTCCAAGAGCCCAATGTCTCCCTGCCAAGGAACTCTAAGCCCCATTCAAATGAGTATTGTTATTTTTTATTTTTAAAAAAGTCTTGAAAAAGAGAGACCTGCACCCTTACCCAGAGCAAACACACACTCAGAAAAGAACTTTGGGGGACTTATCATCTATTTGCATCTACTCCCCCCAAAATATGTCCAGCGTATATGGAGCATCTTTCATGGTGGGGGTCAGAGTCTTCACCAGACTGTCATCTCCTCATCTTCTGAGCTCGTCTCTCTGCTCCCATTCTTAGAAGTGGGTAGAAAAGTCACCCAACTTTACAGAAGACTGACCTTGATGAATTTCTTCCAGGCCACAGACAGATCCCTAAGCAGCAACGCCTGCCTCCCCCAGCCCTCACCTGCCGTAAGGCTGCCACATTGAGGCACTCTGTCATATACATCTGGAAGCTTGCAGCAAACTCTTAGCCAGCCCTCCTGGTTCCGTGCTTATACCTGCTTTGTCCAGCCTTTTGCCCCAAGAAATCAAGCAGTGGTTTTAACATTAAAAGCAGAGCATGTTATCCACTGAATGGCAGATGATTTATGTCCCCCCAAAGACATAGCCATTCCTAACCCCCACTACCTAGGAATGAAATCTTATTTAGAATAAGGTTCTTTGCAGATACAATCCAGGGGCTTCAGATGAAATCATTACAAATTGAGGGTGCATCCTCAGCCCAATGACTGCCCCTCTTACAAGAGAACACAGAGGGAGGGAGGACACAGAGGGAGGCAGGACACAGAGGGAGGACACAGGACACAGCTTTACATAGATGGAGGTAACAAATGTAGGGACCCCCTGCAAACTCTGCCAGTACCCTCCACCCCCAGCCTCCTCCTTCTCATCCCCCTCCAACCTCCACGACACTCCCCGGCCACCCCAAGCAATCCCACACTGGCTCCTAGACAAGGCTTTGAGATGTTAGCCTAGAGAAATGTGAAGCCCTCTAAGGTTTGAGATTCAGGGAAAGGTACCGACTGTACTCACGCAGACTAATCCATAATCAATGATGTGCAGGGCTCTTGATCTGCTTCGCCTGTAACTTCTGCACTCAGCCCCTCTTCCCTGATTCTGCCCTTTAAGCCACTAGGTACTTTTCTCTATCCAGGAAGGAGCCATATGCCTTCCTGGCACAGGACTTTGCATGGAGAGTTCCTCCCCATACACCCCGTTCAAATCACCTTTCCCTTGCTTTTTTTCCCAATATATGGGACAAAAGTGACATTCAAGAACCTGATTATTAGGCTGTTAGAGACACAACCTAATATTTGAAATACTTACTTTGACTCTGCCCGTGTAGTTCTGCACTGAGTTTAAACTTTACCAAATCCCTCAAGATTTGGGAAGAGGACACAATGCTTTAGAATAGGAGCTGGCAAACTTTTACTACAAAAACAAGGTCAAATAATACATGCTTATTACTTCAGAGGTCCCATAGCATCTGTGGTAACCCTTCAATTGCACCTTGCAGTGTGACATAGAGATAGAGACCACAGAAACAAATGCACTCATCTGAGTTTCTATAAAACTTTATTTACAATAACAGCCAGTGGGCCAGAGATTACACACATCCATATCAAAAGGAAAATCTTGAAATATCTAATGATAGTCAACCTTAATATTGGTTTCTCTTTAATTCAGTCTAGCTGGCAAATCAGTAAATTGGCCAAGAGCTCTAGGATGAGAATACAAAGGCACCGTGGCCCTTGGGATCTGACTTGAAAGCTCTCAGAAGAAAGTTTTGAGAGCAAAATTTTGCAAGAAGGCTTTTTTTCCCATTAAAAGTTAATATTTTTAATGACTTTCTCTTAAATAAATAGATCATCTTTTGAACCAGCTAATCCCTAATAAATGAGAATCTTTACACCAAACTGAACCGAGCAACTGTATTCCCACAGCTAAGTCCCCTCACCCTGGATGGCTTTAAAGATCCATTGATTACTGCCAAGCCTCCATTGGTGGGATTAATTAATTTATGAACTTGTCATTACAATTCATTGATTAAAACGTCCCTTCTTAAAGATTTAATTATATCCAAAGATAAAAGATCTGCTAATTATTGTCCTTTATCTAATTGAAGTTTTGTATTACAAATAAAGTTCAAAGGTTTAAAACAGTTGCCCTTTCAAACAGTTGGGCAGAGATGAGAATTTAATTAGAGGCGAGACACCATTCTCTCTGATCTGTTCTAATGAGAAAAAGACATCAGTCTGGACAAGATGGCTGGTCGGAGCTGGGGACCTGGGAAATCTGTTAACCTTCTCTGTCACTTAATGGTCCTGACAAAACAGCTCTGGTGCTTTGTGTTGTCAAAATGGCTTGGTTTGCTGGCACAAGCAGAATCGCCCAGGGTGTCAAGAGCAGGAATTCTGCCAAGCAAAATATACTGCATGTTTAACTTTCCTGAAAAGATTGATACATTTAAAAGACTTAGGATTATTTTTTCTTTCCCTAACATCATTCCTGTGCTATTCTGAATGGTAAATCAAAGTCATTCAATAGATGAACCGCTGAGATGTGGGGGTGCCAGCTGAAAGACATGACACCAGTGCCCTCAAGTCAGGACAACCTGGATTTCAGTGTGGGTGAAGGCCTGGCCCTGGAATCCTGGCTCCGTGATGAGGGTCCTCCAGTGCAGGAGCCTCCCCTGCACTTTCTCTTGCCCTCGCAGGAGTGAGCTTGGGTTATGGGGGATCACTGGTGACGGAGTAAAGCTAATCTATCTACAGGAAGCAAGCTCTAGGGGTCCTCCTCCTACCCTGCTCAGCAACCAACACCCCTGCTCAGCGACCAACATTGATCCTCCAGATCAATGAGGGGAAACTGCTCTTCAATCCTCACTTTCCCTCAGTCGCCGTCTCCCAGAGTCTTACCTTATGAGAGAGGAGGACAGGATAAGATGCCAATAGTCCCACTGTCTGTAAATCTACAACCACACTTCCCAGCCACTTGATCACACTAAAGATAATATTTTAATCTTCATTTATCTGGCTCCTGTGTCCACCTATCAATTAGTTTTGAATTGATACAGCTGGATATTTTGATAATCTCTGAGTTTCAGGCCTCCCAATTGTGAGAGTGGGAAGAGTAGAGTCACTGTCCTCAAGGGGCTGTTGGAACAATCCCTGTGGAGTCAGGGGACTTGGCAGGGTAGCTGGTACATGCTGAGAGCTGGGTACACAATGATTATTAATAACACAGTCATGAAAAAGGAAGACAAGAAAAACAAAGTCTCTGCCGTGCAGGAGCTCACACTGTGTCCTTTCCACATTCAGAGTGCTTTATTCAGACCAAAGCAGGCAGAAAGTGATGCCCAAACACTGAAAGGGCTCTGGCTCACATCTGTTCCCCTTAAACAGAAGTCATCTACACAAAGATGTCCTTTACCTATGTACCCTGAGACTGGAATAGGACTGATGCTCTAGGGCAGGGAAGAATCTTACATACCTGGCAGGAACTCTTTGAGTAGCCAATCACAAAAGCAGGGTTTGTCTGGGGAAATGCAGAGAGCTGGAGAGTTTGCAGAGATGGGATGAGCCCCTCAGTATGTCAGAAGGAAGTATTTCTGGGAGGTAGAGCTGAGTACCACGTGAGAGAATATAAACTACTGTCCCACATGGAGCAAGGTAATTAGGGTCACCAAGAGTAGACTGATATGAGGATATAAGACGGGCAGCTCTTCAAACTGCCACATGACTCTCGGGTGCAGGTACCAAACATATCCTGTGCTGTGGTGCTGTCTAGATGTCATCTGGCCACAGCAGATACAGAGCACTTGCTTTATCTCCTGAATATTCCTAGCATGTGAAAAGCATATTCTTTTATGGCACCTGTTTCACAGATGAGGACACTTCTGGGTGGATCACAGGGTGCAACCTTGAGGACTATATCTGGTCCCTGACCCCACCCTCTTGGGCTTTTCCCAGATCTCCCTGTCTTGAATGTCATGGGTTGAGCAGATTTCCCCCACAATGCCCTTCAGCCATGTTTCCGAATAAAGCCCACTGTCCATGGACTGGAGCCTCTGAAATTGTAAGCCAAAATTAATCTCTCCTCCTTTCAATTACAAGTGTCAGTATTTTGGTCCAGCAATGAAAAACTGACTAATACAGGCCTGCTGGCCTATGTCACCAGGCCAGTGGGGTAGAGTAAGGTCAGTAGGTTCATGTTCTAAAGGTGATTCTGGGTCACTGCATGGAAATATATCCTGCCAAGGTAATGGATCAGCTCACTGGTGAGTTTCTGACAGTAGTAAATTGTATACTACTCAAGGTGTAAGATGGTTATAAATGATACCTAAGCCAACTAAGTCAACGCTTCCGCATGACCAAGTTTTGTTTGTACTCCAAGAGTCTATGACTCAAGAAGCATGAAGGGCCCTATGTCAATGGTTAGGCAACGCGATTCAGTAATTCATACAGGGTACTACTACTGGAACACCAAAAATAACATCACAGATGTATGAAAGGGCATTTTCAGTACTAAGGAGGAAAAGTTATAATACAAAATTGAATGCAATGTGCCTTAGTAATACATTTTTTTACGCATATCAGAGGAGATGAGGAAAGAGGAAAAAGAAGAATTTCTATCAAGTTCTTAATGTTATCTGTCTCTATATAATTGAATATTTAGGCAAGGTTTGTTTACATTTTATTTATCTTTATTATCTAAAGTATACAAATCTTCTACAATTACCATGTATTGATTTACCAAGAAGGAAAAAAATGCAGATTTCAAACCAGGTAATTTCTTATCTTAGAACACAAAACGGGCTAGATTTGAAGCCCATTTTCCTATAGTTTGATGGCCCTGCATCCATACCTTGTGGGACTTCCGGAATAGCTCACTCTACACACCTTACGAGCCAGGTTAGACACATTTGCTCCCCTGGTCCCCAGGGCACAGTGCCCGGGACCTCCTCCGGCTGCTGACCTGAGACTCATTCTTGCTTCTGTTCCTTGCTGTCAGATAAAGCCAGCCCCACACTGCCCATGGAATGGTTTACCTGTTGTCTCCTCAAGGCCACTACCAGATGCGCGTGCATTCCTGTGAGACTTTTTCTCCAGAGCCTCCACTAGGAGCTCCCTCCACCCAGGTGAGTGCTCCAGTCTACAGAGGCAACATGGTAGGTTCAGACCCCGCTCGGCAAGCCCCACCCTCCCTATTTCTGATTATTTTTGTCATGTCTCAAAAACCCTACAGTCACCAAGACACTATACAGCCTTTCTCTTCCACCCAACCCAAAACTTTTGCAGCTGTGATTCTTGCTAATAGCCAAAAGTTTATGCCTTTTGCTTTTGTTGTTGGTTGGTTTTATTTGTTTGTTGACTTTGGCTGTGTTTTAACTGTGACCAGTTTCACTCCACCTGAAGGAGGTGGGAAAGTCTCTTGCATTTACCTCTGGTAAATGGAAGAGATTTGGAAGGAAAAATACAACTAGTCATATTGGTGGTGAGAGGCCAGTATCTCCCACAACACTGAGGAGTAGGACAAGGTAGTGACAGCAAGCAGGAGAGAAAGCTCCTCACCAGGTGGCAGGACATGTGTGACATGCAGGCTGACTGCCAGAGCCACATCAGGTGCCTGGAGTTCATGCAGTCCCAGCATTGTATGGTTGCTGTCTCTACTACCGGGGATGGAGGCACTGGACCCAGGAATCTCTCAGAATGCTCTGACTGGGAAGGACCCCAGGACACAACCATGAAAGCCTATGGAGGCCCCATCTGCCAGTTTCTGTTCCCACCCCTGCCATCCCTCGTGCCAGCATGGCAGATCTCAGGTATCTACGCACACTGTCCAGGCTAACTGCCCTTGAGACCAACATGGCCCCTACCTTATCCTTTGTCAACAGCTAAAGACAACATGGAGAGCAGAGACCATAAAGTCCTTCAATCTACCATATAGCATGTCCTTCTAGAACCTTCTTGACCCTCTAACAGAGATCCATGCCCATACAACATTCTCCGCCAGCAGCCCACAACTTCTGAAAGAAGGGCAGATGTGCCCAGCATGTTCTGCATCTCAAAACTATCACACGTGTTGTGTCTATTTTCTTAGCCTACTGCGAAAATTACTTGATACTTGTTATGAGTTTAAGAAACAACCTTATTAATGACATCACACTATTGAGTAGTATTCACTGTCAATTTACATTATGTAACAGCATGTGAAGCTCGATTTCCTTGTGTCACATTTATAACGATTAAATTATCAGCAGATGTAGTCATTCTGAGCTGTAACAAGGTCCTATAGGGTGCTAATTAACTTGGCACTTTTCTAAAAACAGACATTCCAGCACAGTTCAATAGGAAATGCTGCCACTTGGGAATACTTATTGGTCCTCCAGTAGCACACTTAGGACATACTCAGAAGATCTTTCTGCTGTCCTTGTTGCTACTTCCTGGAAGGAATTATAATATAAATATACTGATCTTCCTGGTTGGGTCCAAAATCCATATTGCAGCAAACTCTATTGATTCTAAAAAAAATCGCCCTCTATCATTACTGTTAGTTATTACTAACATTGGTTAAAAGATCAAAAACTTCAGCTCAGCGAAGCCCAGGAATTATTCAATATTCAGATTCTTGTGATCTTTGCTGGTTGGGGTGAACCAGGACCCCAACCAAAGGCTCAAAAACACTAAATAAATGGCCATCCATTTCACTTCTTTTAGAACTTTTACAGATTCCGCTAATAGGGTAAGTGCAAGATCACAAAGTGCTCAGGATTATATGTTGCTATTTTATTAATCCACAGGGGCTTTATAATGAACCACCACTGCTATACATTTTTATCTTTCTTTCCTCATTCAGAATGATTGACATATTTTGAAATATTTTTCTTAATGTGCTTAGGAATGATCATTTAATTATAATTTTTTATGTTTTTAAGATGCTTTATCATTTAAAAATATACATATTAGAATAGTCATAGGTAAAAGGATGAAATGTCTTGAATTTGTCCCAAAATGATCCAGTGGTAAAGAGGAAGAGAAGCTATAGATAAAGCAACAGTGCCAATAAATTGTTAATTGTGGAAGCTGGCTCCTGGGCATATGAGACTTTCATATATTGTCTCTATTATATATATTTTAATTTTTCCATACTGAAAAACTTAAACTACTGAACATCTTTTTAAAAGGATCAGGTTAGAATATGGTTTGTAATCCTTTGGATGAAGACTAAGGAAATAGTAGATTTAGGATGATCACTTTTGCAGTTATAGCGGTTCCAAAGTGTCTCTTAGGAAGCAGAATTAGGTGTAGATAGCCCAACTTTGGGAGACGTTGATTCATTTGCATAAAATCATCCAGGATTTTATTTCAGGTCCTGAGCGAGCAGAGAGATTCTGAAATAATCACAATACCTCTACTGTTTTTGGAGGTCACATGTGCAGAAAAGCTGGCAGGGAGACAGCCAAGAGAGCTCTGTGTGCCAATGCGAAGTGAACGGAGGAGGCGAGGTGGTGTGCAAAAAGTCTCACCTACAGGATGAGCAGTCTCAAGCCACATGAGCAATAGATGGACGCAAGGTGGTAACTCGGCACTGGATCATCTCCTGGGTTTCCATTTACAAAGACAAGAAGAGGGGTCGCAGCTCTCCCGTGAGGGGCAGGTGCACTAAAATTCTAATTCTGTAGATGAAGAAACAGGTTCCTTCCCCAAACCTGTAAAGCGGATAAGAAATAGAACAGGAATTCCACGTCAAGTTGGGTTTACGCCAACACTCACACACCTCTATCACGCTTCTCAGAGCTGCTGATTCTAAGGGTGAAAGGAGGAAACAGGCTTTCTGAGCCTTTCCAAATACAGGAACTGAAATCACACTACTCTTACCGCATCACAAGCAGAAGCAGGGGTAGTGGTGAGGAGTCACCATACTTAGAGCTCCTCACCTTTAATTCTGGAAAGGTGTTCAGCAGGAGAAACACCAGTCCTCCTTTTGGACTGAGATTTGGTGGGGGTGGGTAGTAACACATAGCATTTAGTAAAATTAATTCCATGGTTAAGGATTGACTTATGCCAAAGGAAGGACAAAAACTGGAAGACCACAGTACACTTTGTACAGTCTCTTAGGTCAAGACCACTCCTTAACGGCAGAATGAGATGCCTTAGCTATTCTACCCTCAGGAATAACAAAGATCTGAGAAAGATGATGTTTCTAGAAGTCGTTCATTGAGCATCCACAAAAGGGTAACATAATTGTTTCTAGAGAACCAAGGAAACCGGTAGAACTAAATAAACCTATAGAAATTGTGTCCGTAGAGAATATACAAGGTGGCTTATACTCTTCCATCCTAGAAAGTAACAGAAATCTATCAAAGGCTCTGATACACCCTGCACTATAAAGACCTCTTGAATTTTGATTTCCCCCAAATGTATTTGTCTTTCACCACGGAGTCACTTTTGCACTCTAGATTTTAGCACTGCATGAAATGCAATGCATGGAGACACTGTTTATAAAGGCACAGGAGAACTGGTGGGATCCTAGAGAGTCCTACACAGGGTCTTCTCTGCAATCAAAAGAGCAGGAATCGAGATTAAAACACCTAGCCACAGATTGCACCTCCAGGTTGGCCTCTAACCCAAGGTAAATTTGTAATTCAAGTTGATTTCATAGAGAGATGATAGAATCTAGGCCATGTGGTAAACTTAGGATTCAAAAGAGAACACATCACGGATGTCAGGTCAGTTGTGGTCTGCAGAAACAGCTTATTCGAAAGGAGTAGAATTTGAAATGCATATTCAAGAAAGAGTAAATAGAGATAGGAGGGAAAGAGAGGAGAAAAGAATCGTTTAAAGCTGAGAATGATGTACTCAAGTTGCTTGTTGCTTGGTCATCAGTGATCAAGCCACTTTGTGAATCATTTTATCATGTGCATTATTTTTGATATGTTTTCAAATGGCAGAAGCTTAATTGAAAACAGCTCCACATTCATATAGGACTAGACAGAAGCACTTTTATTTTTTCAATCATTCTAAATATGTTAAAGGACACAGTAATTGTGGTTGACTTTTCCTAACTTCTGTAAATGTGTCTGCTGTAGTTTAAAATATCCCCGAAAATGCTCATGTACTCAAATGGGCATTTGGAAGGTAATCCTTATGGATTGGAAACTTGTGGTCAATTTAACACCGGCAGAATTAAATCACCATGGTGCTGAGCAAAGATGGTCCACCTGAGGAAAGTTGCCAGCATAAATAGAGACATGGAGAAGGAGAAGAGATGCACTGAGGTGTTGAGGCATTGAAGCATTGTGGAATTGTGGCATTGTGGCATTGTGGGTTGGCCTACGTGTTGCTGTTTGAGCCGTTGGTTCTGGAGAAGCTCTGGTCCTCACATTGGGCATTGCTTCCTGGCTCTGAAGGGGAAGACGTGTACTGCTTGGTCTCTGGGATGAACACGTCGGGCTGGCTTCCTGGCATGTACTCCACTGTGCTTATCGTTGGAGGACCTCGGGGCCTCCATGTCGCTGAGGATGGCTGTGGTGCTTATCAGGACAGCCCTTGTCTTTGTTGTGAGTGTGACTTCTTGGTTCCAGGGTAGAACCCTCAACCTACCAGCACAGGTCCTTCACTCTGCTGGCACAGACTTTCTAGCTTCCACTGCTGCTGACCTTTGGGCCTTCCCAGCATGTATCTGTAAAACAGACTGGCGGAGTCCTTTCTGTGGGCTCTAGACCTCCAGGTGGACTCATGGTAGGCATTGTCACAAGCTCTGGGTTTTCATCCAGACTCATATAGGACATTGCTGTGGGATTCAGGCCTTTGGCTGAATATTCTGTGTCTTTGGTGTTGTGGATAGATTTCCTGTACTTTCTTGTGTTAACTCTGAGTGACCATCAAAAAATAATGTTATGAATTCCATGTCCTGATTTTAATTGTTCTCTGTACAACCCCAGACTACAACAATAATTAAATCACTGATTCAGAGCTAAGTGTGCCGTTGGGAGATGGAACTTGGTTGGAAGAAGCTGGTCCACGGAGGCATAACCTGGAAGGGGATAGCTCCCTTCTGGTGTTCTCCATTCCCTCCCTCTGCTGCTTGGCCGCCATGATCATAGCTGCCCTTCCACCGTGCTGTTTTTCCCTTGGAGCCTGCCAACTATGGGCTGAAACTTCTGAACTACAAGCCCAAATAAATCTCTCCTCCTTTAAGTTGTGAGTATCCCAGTGACAAGGAAAGTGACTACGACAGTGTCCTAATAGATTAAATCTAAACCCTTATTAAGGCTATTATCTCTGTGGCTTCTCCTGTCTGCTAGAATTACTTCATCCCAGAAGGCTACTAAGTGAGCCTCTGAACTAGCATCTTCCCAATTCGTTAGTGCTCTATGGGGTTTATGCAGAAGGCCACAGTCTTGTGGAATTATTTACAAATTAATTTGGCCCCCTCAGCAACAGTATTTTTCTAAGCAAGAAGTCGGAACCAAAGACAATGGTGCAATTGCTCTGCTCTGAAAGGAATGTGAGTTTGACAGAGACGGAAAGAGGATGGCACTGGTTGAACGTGCGGATGTGACAGCGTAGGTGGCACCTCACATTGGGAGAAACTTCTCTTCGGGAAACCTCCCCGAAATAATGCAGCAACACGGCTGCTACGCAGCTCAGCTGTTCTACTCACATGTGAGATGCACTTTCTTCTTTCCCCTAACACTGCACCTATACCTCACTGACCACCAGTGTGAATTTGAGGCTTAGAAAATATCATCCCTATGGCCCTAAATCCCTCACCTTCATGAGCAGAAAATGTGCTTCTACTCCACTGTCCACCTGGCCTTCTTGGTGACCTCTTGTCCCTTCCTTTGATGGATGCACATGTTATCGGGGGTGGGTCAGTCTTTAGATTTTCTTCACTATGATCAGCCCATCTTACAAGTAAGGACACTGACTCAGGAAATTCAAACTGACCACAGTTGTATAGGTGCTTTCCTCTCTAAGGGTGTCATGATTGCCACCATAAATCGGTAGTGATCTGTCATCAAATATTACTCATATAAAAAACTGAACTGTGCTGAAATGTGACAAGGAAACACCATGACTGGTGCACATTGAGTCTGATAGAGTCTAGGAAGACTCTTGATTCCATAAGCGCTGGGTTTTGCTTGTCTGTCATTTTAAATATATATATATATATATATATATATATATATATATATGAGCAGGGAGGGACTAATAATATTTGCTTTTTCTGGGAAGTAAACAGCATGAGTGATAGGCTGTTGGACATTTCAGAAATGTCCCTAGAGTCTAGAACAGTAGTTGGCACAGAGCACAGAGTAGGTCTTCAAAAAAAATTTGGAAGAAATACTTGAGCACTGCTCTAAAGACTTGCATAAGGTAATGGACTTAGTTCCTATGCAGTAAGTCCAGCAGCCTGATATAATAGGTGAAACTGAGGCTGAGGCGTGTTTCTGTGATCTGCCTGAAGTTGCGTGGCCTCTAAGACACAGAGGCAGGATTCAGACCCAAGGGGTCTGGTTTTAGAGCTCAGGAGTCAAGGCAGACAGACATACCAGTTATCAACTGCTGTGTAACAAGTGTCCTGACAGTTCATAGCTTAAAATGAACATTTTATTTTTGCTAACAGTTTTGTTGGACTAGGAACTAGAAAGGTCTAAGCCAGGCAGTTTGTCTCTGATCATGTGGCCTTAGCGGGGGCAGCTGGGCTGAGAGATTCACTCACAGGATGATACCTGCATTCCCATGCTGCTTCCTTGGCAGGGGTGACTGGAAAGCTGGGCAGATGTGGAGTTCCAGGCCCGTCCACACAAACACTTAAAGCTCCTGGGGTGCAGACTTCATGAGTCTGGAAATAGAAGCTGCCTTAAGCTGCTCTGGAATCAGACACAGTATCCATCTCCTCAAGGGGATGCCACTCTCCATGAGAAATGTTTCATGGAACCTGTGACTGTCATAGTCCCCTAATAGGTTCATTTGCTCATGCTGGGGGGCTGTGGGAAAGTGGCTGGATTATGGGGGCTTATAGATAACTTGCTGTAATGAGGTAGGGTCCAGTCAGAGGAGGTGGTCATTGTGTGCCTGTGACCTAGAAGAGTCTGTCTCCTACCACAGCCCCTCCTTTGATCTCTCTTTGCTTCTAGTCCACCATGCCATGAGCAGCTGTCCCCTCCATGGCCTCTGCTCTGACATTACTTTTTTGAAGCCAGCTGACCCTGGACTGAAATGTGAGTCAAAATAAAACTCTCCTCCTTTAAGTTGCAGGTATGGCCCAGCAATGAGAAAGTGACTAAGACAGTGACCATTCTTAAGTCAGGCATAGTGGCACATGCCTATAATCCCAGCATTCTGGGAGCCTGAGACAGGAGGATCCCAAGTTTGAAACTAGTCTGAGCAACTTAGCAAGACCCTATCTCAGAACTGAAACATAAAATAAAAATGGGCCTGGGATGTAAATCACTGAGACAGCCCTGGATTTAATCCTCAGTACTAGCAAAAAAACAAAACAAAAAAAAACCTGTGACCACCTTTTATCCCATTAAAATGAAAGTCCAACCCACAATGAGGACAGTGCCCACCTACTTCACTTAATTATATCAAGACCTCATGGCCCAGAATCAGAGTTCCAGAATGTTCTTCCACAATGAAGCATCAACAGTGTCCACATGTTAGAAGACTGTTTTGTCACCATTACAAGACTTTGCCATTCCAGGTCCTAACACAAATCTACACCAAACATTAGTCACCCAGATAAGGGCTGTTCTCCATGGTCATCTTAGTGCTCCAATGCTCTATCTAGTTCTAGAAGGAAATTTCATTATCATAAAATTTACAAGTGCATACATGCACTAAAAGACTTATCCTTTCTTGGTGATAACAACAATTCCATCATTTGGAGGCAAAACATTATAGAAATTATTGTGAAATGGCATGACAGAAGTCTCCAGGAGAGGACAGACAAGAAAGCTAGGGAGAAAAAACAACATTTAGTTTTGTCTCTACTTCACCCCATATCTTGAGAAAATTGCTTGAACTCTGGGAACCTAATGTTCACACCACATAAAGTAAAAGGGTTTTGTGACTAGAGACCACCAAGGTCACTCAATATTTCTTATTTTCCCCCTACTCTTAATTCTACCAATAACTAGTTCTAGAAACCCAAACAAAAAGTACTCGATCTTTAGATTTGACAATAATGATGACAATTCTGGCAAAGAGAGCTAATGCTCACCAAATATTCTATGCACAACCCCTTTCTCAAGCTCTCCTACAGTCATGTGATTAGTTTTGACCAGTAGACTGTAAGCAGAAACTATGATGTCACCTCCAGGCCATTTCAAATGAGAACTCATATACAGCTGAATTCAAGCTCCAGTTTTTAACCCCTTCCCACTAGGCTTTCCTTTGCATCATTATCTATATAATTTAGGAATGTGTTTTAATGTGTCTGTAAGACTCTATCAAGATCTAAAACATTTTGCTGACTATTATAGCTTTGGTGAACAAAATGTGAAATATTGAAATTTGTGTTCTATGCTTCCAAAGTCCACACTGACAACAGTACTGGATTTAAATTGATCAAAGAGAAACTACACCTGGCTTTTTTCCCTTGTCACATCCTTGTTCACTGAGTTCAGGAATTGTCTTTGTTGTTTGTTTAATTGTTTGATTGATTGTTATTAAGTGGTCTCTGGTTCTGTAGATTCCAAATCGATGAGTTTGAATGGAATCAGATGCAAAGGACTTGGATTTGTTTCAGTTTGATTAAAGTTCACCATTCTTTACTAACACAGTTTCTCCAGATTCAAACCCAAAATTTATCTGAGTAATGCAGAAGTATTCTAAGTCTTAGGCCCTACTAAAATAGCCAGGTCTGTGTTCCTGGGATTTATTGCTTGTTACAGTAAACATGGTTAAATATCAGAGTGCTTTGTAAGTACATGTATCATCCTCTTGGGAAATTTAAGTTTCCCAAGTGGGGATGTCTCATAGGACTGAGCCCTAAGCCTGTGGGCTCTGACACTTTCTGAGGGTAGACAGTGTCAGAACTGAGATGAATTATGGGACACTGTCCTAGTCACTTTTTTCTCATTGCTGGGACAAAATATCCAAAACCTAAAATGAATGAAGGAAAGGTTTATTTCTTACAGGTTGGAGGTTTCAGTCCATACTCAGCTGGCTCCGAGGCAGCGTGGCATGGTGGGGCCGCCTTTCACAGCAGCTGTAAACAGCAAGGCAGAAACCGGCAAGAGAGGGAGACACGCCTCCTCCCCTCCATTACATCATATGCTGGCTCCACCCCTAGGCAGATGTAGCACTCACACCACCAATCTGAGCACTAGACAATGAACCAATCACAAGCACTAGATTTGGTAGAGTCCAAAATTGTATGAGGCTTACGGGTCACTGACATAAACCATGACTCAGTGTGTGTCTGCCTGAGAATTGAACACACGTCCAGAGAAAGCCCACTTTCGACAGACGGTGTCAGAGTTCTGTGTTGCACGTGAGAACAGAGAAGGAAGCAACCAGTTAATTTGTCTTTTCCCTACCTTTCACTTACTACACCAGAATTTCTAAAGAAGAGGCCCTGGAGACTGTTTTTAACAAGCCTGTCTGAGGGGATGCTTCCCACACCAAAGTTATGTGAGCCACTGTTTTGGAGCTGATTTGACCAGGGCTGATCATGTGGAGCCACCGACGCACTGCCTCCCTCAGGAAGCCTGCAGCCCCCTCCCCTCCAGTGCTTGCTAGAGCAACTACACAGCTCTTCTGAATTCCAGATCATAATAGTTGTTGCTTGACAGTGCAGATTTGAACTCACGGGTGATGGAAGCTATAAAAAGCACTGGGTAGTTTCAGCAACAGAAACTGATCTCCCACCATTCTGGGGGCTGAGAAGAAGCACACAATCAGGCTTATCGGGCTCCCAGGAAAGGCCCTCTGCCCACCTTACTGGTGGACATCTTTGGGCAGGACCCTCACATGCCAGACAGCAAGCTAGCTCCAGTCTCTTTGTCTTCTTGTAAGTACCCTAACCTCATCATGGGGGCTGCCCATTCATGAGCTCATCTCCCAGAGTCCCTGCCTGAATTCCTTTCTACTAGGGGCTAGGGCTGCTATGTGAATTTGAAGAAGACAAAAATACGCAGTTTACAACATGGACCTTGAACTCCAGAAGCACCGGGAAATGGAAGGATGCTTAACATGCACAAAATTTGTGTTTTCCAGAGACTGGATGCAACAAAAGCATAATTACAATGTTCAAGATGAGTCTGACCTGAGGTAACCCAAGGTTTTAGTCTGTGGCTGGGTGGCTGAAGCATGAACCTCTCTTTTTGAGATCAGCATTGTCACATGACATCCTAGCACAGATAAAACAGGCTTCCAAAGCCAACCGATGTTGGAATACAGGCTCTTTAGATGCTGAGCTTTTGTTTACTCCTGAATAAATTCAATAAAGTGCAGTAACCATTATAATAAATGGAGATGTCACTAATTACAACACTAGATTTTAAGTGCAACACTAGTGTCTCAAGTGACCTTTAAAACTGAGTAAAATCACAGCCAATTCAAATTTAATTAAAACTATCAGTTTAATTTAGTTTGCTTTTACAATAAAAACTATACTAACCCATTAACTGCATTCCGAAGCTCCCATTACTGGGAGCAACAAGCAGCTTGTGGGCCTTGGCTTTGGTGAATAGAGCTATGTATTCATTTACCTTGTTACCCAGTGAAGTTTCCCTTGTTCAAGATCCAATCAGCAACCCACTTCTGTCTTTGCAAGTGGGGTTCTTGGTCTCTTCCAGGTAATTCACCCCGTGGTTAGAATAGGCTTTTGTCTGGCTTCTTGTGCTTTTGAAGGTTCAGCCCCAGGGACCTTCAGAGGACTTGATTATGGTATTCATTCCTGAGCTGAGCTCACAGGTGCCAAGAAGGGGTGCTAGAGTTTGGCTATGGTTTGAGTGTCTCCCCAAAGGTTCATGTGCCGGAACCATGGTCCCCAGTTTGGGGATGAAGTGATGGAACCTTTAAGATGAGATCTGGTGGAAGGTCACGGAGGTGCTTGTATTATTCACAGATTAACAGCAGGCTCTCAGAGGGAGTCATTATAAAGTGAGGCCACCCCCACGTGGTTGGCCCTGGTGCCTGTAAACATTTCCCTTGGTGTTTCTCTGTTGTAATGATGCAACCAAAATGACCTCACCAGGGTGTTGTTACCCTGCTGTTTGGACCCACCAACCAGAATCATAAGCCAAATAAACCTCTTTTTAAAAAAATGTATCTAGTCTCTGGGATTCAGTTATAGCAACAGAAAATGGATTAAAGAAAGGGGTCTTTGAAAATGAACTTAACAACAATGTCCTTCAGAATCTTAATTCCACTTCTTCCACTGATGAACTCGGGCAGGCTTCTAATCTTAGTTCCACTTCTATAGAGATGATGCCTTATATAGATCTCTTCTCTTCTCTTCTCTTCTCTTCTCTTCTCTTCTCTTCTCTTCTCTTCTTAGGACCTCATGTGTAGCACTAAAAGAGACTGGAGCAGATCGATCTTCCCAAAATCCTACTTTCATGGTCCTTGTCATATCTAGATATTTCCTGACAATGCCTGTAATTCATACATACTAAATATAATGGGTTCCCAAGGCACCATCTACTGCAGCCTCCTCTTAGACAATAACACTTATGAACACATGAGGTTTAATGTTCCAGTTACTTCTTTTCCACTAATGCAGAAGTACATAACAACTAAAATTACTTAAAATGCTTTTCTAACATCATGTTGCCTACTCCCAGTAGACCGCATACCACATTTGAAGAATATTAGCCTTCCTGACCTCAGAGATGGCTCCCTGCTCCAGGGGTCTACAAGTCTATGAAAAAGAATTTTATCTCTTTACTCAGGTGAGCAAATGCACACACAAAAATGAATTGCCTGCAGGGCTTGTCTGCTTCTAGCACAGAAGTTAGCTTCTGTTGAGAGACAAGCAGTGATCAGAAATGAAATTCAGAGGGTTCTATATTTGATTTCAGAAGTGGAGAAAGGCATCTGGTAATTTAGCAGATTCGTGGTGAACTGTACAATCCAGCCAGATGTGAAGGAAAGACAAATGAATCTTGGATGGAGAAAGGAATGAAAGCAAGAAGAGAAAGTAAACCCAATATGCAAAAGAATCTGGAATCTTTTCAGAGCCAGGGGTGGGAAAAGAAACCTAGAATATGCCTGCACCTGGGGACCATAAGTAAGTAACATAAAGGTCTCTTGAACAAAAGCACTAAGCTCAGTGACTACTAAGTGACTGAGGGGTAGGCAGTGCACACAGTCTGACTATGCAAGGCAAAGGCATACGCGTGTCCCAGGTGGGGCACAGTGGAATGGGACAAGGTTTCACTCCTCTACTTAGAACAATACACAATTCAAAACTTATAAATTGCTTCTTCCTGGAAGTTTCCATTTAATATTTTTTAGACCCCACAAGAGACATGGGAGACTCCTGTACATCGTGCGGTAGAGAATCTTAAGGCGAGAAAGTTCATGTAAATGCAGCAAATTGTAACTGCACAGCACACACATATTACCTGCCTGGGTGCACTTCCTGGGGCTACCTTGAAAGAAACTGAAAGGACTTTATGAATCATTAAGGGAAGAATTTGAAATTTTCTATAAAAGGCTGCATTTCAGAGAATCAGACAATTCTTTTGGTGGCATTGATCAAGCCAGAGTAGGAACAACCAACCAGCTACAGATGATTTAGGTCACTTGCTATCCTCACTGGCATAGCTACATGGGTACAGCCCTGGGTCCTGGAGAGTCACAGTAGCCTGACCTCCCAGCTGCAGACCAGAGCTGCTGTGCTCTGCTGAGATGTTCTTCCTGTCTTAGTGTCATCCAGGAGTTAGCAGAGCTGAGAAAGACCCAGAAGTGACTGTATGATTGAGAGGATAAACGTACAAACCAACAAGAAACAGACCATTTATGACAATAAAACTCTGCAAGATTTGTTCAAAAATGCTCAGCTTCCCTAATTTTTCCTCCACTCCCAGCTCGGACCAATCAGGAAAAGCCAAACATGCTCCCCAGTCGAGTGTCTCAGGGTACCCTGCTTCTGGCTAGCCTGGCTTCACCCTCCAAGCAGGGCACACCAGAAGCCTTCCTCTTCCTCTACAAAGCCTTCCTGTTCCCCTGTCTGCTTTTGGGTCTTTGCCCAAAACAAACAGTAGTGGCTGATACTCTTTCTAGATGAGAATCTCTGAGTATGCAGATGGTCTCTGTGTGTTTTCGCTTGGGTAGGCTTTGATGATGTCCACGAATGAGATGCCCCTCATCCCGCTCCCACCTGGAACTACTGGAAGCATTGCCTGAGTGGATGGGTGTTCACCTCGCAGTCTGCTGGCTGAACTGAGAGACTGGCTGTCTGCCTTTGGGCTGTATCCACCCTATCCGCACTTAATGCTCATGTCGACATTTTGCTCAGGACGGACGACCCACCACGTACACTTGTGCAGAGGTGCGGACAGGCCTGGGACAGGCTTGAATCATTTATAGATTTGGTTGAATTATTGATGTCCTCATTCCATGAGTGTTGAAGATTCCACCAAAGTTTACCCCAGTGTATGCTCAGCCTGCGCTTCAACCTATGGACATCAGAGCAGAAATGAAGGTGAGGGAGGCTCTTAGCAAAAACGATGAAAGCAGAATGATTGCTTCTATGGTCTGCTACCACCCCAAAACCAAATGACTGCTAAACTCAACACATAAACCATCTGATAAGTCTCAGACGTTTTCAGCAAGCGTCCAACAAACTGTGGCCTGAGGCCCATACCTGTTTTTGTAGCAAGTGCACAGCACAAAACCATGCTCGTCTATTTCCCTATTCCTTAGAGATGCTTGGGTCATCATGACAAGGCAAAGCTGCGTAGCTGTGACAAGGATGCCATAGATTACAAAGACTTAAGTATTATAAGAGTAATCTGTGGAAGACTTATCTTCTGGAGAAAAAGTGTATCCGGTGCTGCTTAGCCTCTGCATGAACCCTAATAAATGGGTGCCCCATCATTCCATCATTCAATGGGTATCTCTGAAGCATCCCTGAGGTGCCAAGATGAGCACCAGAAAACAGATAAGGTATTATTCCTGCCCTCAGGGAGCTTCAGATAAGCTGAAGAGAGAGGGAGGGAGAGAGAAGAGGGAGCAATGGAGGGAGAGAGGGAGAGAGGGAGAGAGGGAGAGAGGGGGCAGGCACACAGTGAGAAGCACATGCTCAGGGTGATGCTCTTCAGGGAGGAAGTCAAGGAACAAATCACACAGTCTCTTGTGCTGGTTCTTCTCTAACATACCACCACCCAGACTCGTGTGCTATATTTTCCTGTCCTGGCCTGTGCCTTGGGAGTGCAGGCAGGTGGTGTCTCCGAGGCCTCCTCACCTGCTAGAATCCAGCTGGGTTTGACCCCTGCCTGAGAGACACCTGCAGGAGACCAGAGGGTACAGGGAGAGGACAGCAGGAGCACATCCTTCTGCTCCACATGTCTCCCACAGCACCGGATCCTCTGTGAGCCCAGCTTCTCCCAGGTGTTCCCCTGTCTTCCCACGGGGCTACGTGTACCCTAGGCCCTGTAACTGCCAGTCTCTGGGGACCTTACTCACCAGGCTCTGTCCACTTTCATAGCCCTGCCCATTCTCTGATCAACGAAGTCCCTCCCGCTGAACCCTCCGAACCTCCTCCGTCTGAGCCATCTGCCTCTGGATGGGATCTTGACCATGACAGCTCTTGTTTGGTCTTTCGATACTTCACTGAGTTCATCCTCCAGCATGGTCCTCTCACTTACAACAATCGGTCAAAACACATCCACCCAACACATGCGTGGAAAGCAAGCATTGTATCAGAGGGTGGGCATTTAAAAGTTGATACTTATATTCGTGACAATGTCTTTTGATCAGCCTCGTACAGTCCCATTCTGCTGATGTACTTTAAGGATAAAAAGCTCCTTCTGCGAGCAGTCAGCGTTTAGGTCCGGCCTTCCGTCCATACAAGCAGATGAACATCATTATAAGCCTGCTCTCAAGATCGCAATGTTCCCAAACATTATTGCCATGCAGTCAACAGTTATAATGAGTCAGGCGCTCACAATAAGTGGCCCTGGTCTTTTTGTTCTCTTCTGAGTCAATCTCTTTATTGTTTTTGCTCCTTTGGTAGAGATTGTTTTAATATGTCCCATTTCTGAGCGAATTCTCTCGGCTCATCTTCAAAATTCTGAAATTCCACTCTGGTTTCCCACTGGGCCCTGTTTGTTTATAAGGTCACAAAAGGTTTCTTTAAGCTAAATCAAGCTGGGTAGCATTTCTGCGCCTGGAGTTTCCTATAAGCAATATCTGTAGCCAGACAGAGTGGGTTTTAAATCATTGTAAGAGATTGAGCTCTGTGTCCAGGCTGACCCTAAGGACATTTCTTGCCTGTTTCTTTATTTTTTTTTATGCTGAATGACATAATGGATGTGAAAGTTCTTTGTGAACCATAAAGACCTTTCTAATGTAGGGGATTAGGACGATGACCTCACGCTTTGGGAACATCCTGTCTTCTTGGGTTTATTTTATTCTCCATTTTTTAGGCATCACTGGATTCTAAAGGAGATCTAGGCTTTTTTTCCCCAAGATCTCTTTTTCACTTGTGATAAAATAGAATTTAGTTGATAATACAGTTATTCGTTTACTTATAAAATATTTATGGGATACCTGCTATGTGCCAAGATTGGTTCAGAGGACTAGGGCTGAAATGATATAAACATAACTCTGGTGCTTTAGGAGTTCATCATTTACTTGGTTGGGCACAGTGCTTAACACTTCACACACATTCCCTCTATTACTCTTTACAGCTGTGAAGTTAATTGCATTATTTGCATTTTATAAATAACACATAATAACAAAGTGACCATGTCAATTACGAACATTTATTGAGTGTTGACTATGTGTCAGGTAGTGACCTAAATGTTTTACAAGCATCTCAGTTAATCCCCCAAGTATCCCTAAGAGTATTATGTTATCCCTTTTCTCCAGCTAACAATTAACATATTTGACCACTTCACATTGATAAGGCATGGCCCTAAGTGCTTTTCATGCATTATCTCATTTTCATTCTTTCAAGAACATCGCGAAGGAGACACCACTATTATTTAATTGCCTAGATTTCAAGTGCTTAAGTAACAAGCCCAAGTTTATATGGCTGGATTTTGTAGCGTTGACATTCAAAAGTTCTTTATAAAGTTCATGACCTGAAGCATGACAAGAGACTGCCTCAGGAGAGCATGGTTTATTTCCAGGATAACTGACTCCCCGAGGAAAAACAAGCAAAAAGACGTCAAGGCACACATCATAGCCAACATTAAAGGGGGACAGTTGGGAAATCCGAAAGAAAATATTGTCTTTATTCACTTTATGGTCTTTCTGTCCATAGTGGTTGGATTCCATCTTGCACATATAGACAGCAATTTCTCTTAATTACTGTAGGATTTACACTGTTAATAAATATGATCTAGAAGATTCCTAGTGGAGGAAAAAAAGGGAGCTTTAACCATTGACATTTCCATAACTTCTGGATAACATCAGTGCTTTCTGCGGAACTCTGTCAAGCACTTGAGGCAGTCACATGCCTTCCTGGGAAGTGATCACTTGCCAACTGGGAGATCCCAGTGAGTCTCACTGATCCTCTTCCCCAAATGTTATTTAAAGGTAAGGTCTTATAAATGTCAGTCATTTTCCCTACAATGCTATGTAGCATTATTAAAATGCATCAAAGTAGAAAAACAATGTGTCCTTCCATTGTGATTATATATCATATCCAATGATTTAAAAATCAATTAACACTCATTTGTGAGGTTTTTGCATTAATTTTGCTTCTACTGGCCACTCAACTGTTTGAAGATCTCTTTGAACCTTCTTTCCCCATCCCTGAATCTCCTGTTTGACTCTTCATAGTTCTCCAGTTACAGACCCGCCCTGCTCATCAAGTGCAAGGAACCTGAAAAACCAATCCTAGCACAACCCAACATTTCCTGAAAGCCTGCATGAAGCGAACTTCAGCTTCCCAGTCTGGGCCCAGAGTTAAAGCTCTTCCAAGTCTAATTGTCAGAAGTAGTATGGAATGCCCAGCTAAATTTAAATTCAGGTGCACAACAAATAATTTTTGGCATGGGGACATCTCATGCATATTTATACTAAAAACAATTTGCACCTAAAACTCAAATTTAACCAAATATTCTTTTTTTTTTCTAAATCTGATGAATATCTTTTTTCAATATATTTGCCTAAGGAGATTAGGTAATAATCCCAAATTAACAAAAAGGAAGTAGAAATGCTTGGCTAACAACTCCATTCTTTATAAAGTTTTCCTTATTACAACATATCATGCTTTTCTAAAATAAGTGGTATACTGAATCTGGTCTCTTCTTAGTACGATAAAAAGCCATCTATGACAAACCAACAGCCAGCATCACATTAAATGGCCCCAAACTGAAAGCCTTTACCCTAAAATCAGGCACAAGACAAGGATGTCCATTATCACCATTCCTACTCAAGATAGTGCTGGCTCCTCCAAATGATGAGAAGGATGCCAACTGTCAATAATCAAAATAATTCTTCTCTGTATAATCAACACCACATTGGCACAGCTGCTGACAAGGAGACAATAAACATGAGGTAAAAATAAAACTCCCTCTCTCTTATGCTACCTTACAAGGAAAATCTGTACTGGTACAAGGTTTTGTGGAATAGTTCCCGAAACATGCAATCAATGTTTTCTTGAAATTTACAGCTGGCACATTACATCTAGCACACTTCTTATTACTTATTTACACCTTGTAGAGATGGTTTAACACTCAAATGCTACTGGCAGCTCTTTGGCAACTGACTGTGGACTGCCCAATGTCACACCTTACACTGTCGATATGTGTTGCCTGAGGTCAGGATCAAGTGACCTTTGGTCAGTGCTAATGTCCTGAGGCAGGATTCTCCAACTTGCTAAGCATTTCCTAGAATGATATCAGCCACTGTTAGAGGAGGAAGACAATACTAGGGTTCTGCATTAAACATCAGAGACTCCGAAGTCATTTCTGTGTAAAGATTTGGCTGAGGACAAAATAGCTTGGGTTTGAACTGCATTCCACCATTTACTACTGTGTGATATTGAGAAGAGCACTTGACCTCTGGAAGCCTCAATGGATTCCTTTATAGAAGAGGAATAAGAATATTCTCCCTCAGATATTTGTCAGGAGAACTAAATAAAATAACGTGTGGACAGGCTCATACAGATGCACAGCTCACGGTAATACATAAGGAATGTTAGCTATTACAATGCTGGGGAGTTGAAGAGTACCTCATGTCTTTGTCTTGGGTTTCCTTTCACTCAGCAGCAGCAGCCTGCCCTCCCCGTGACCCAGGAGGACCCCCACTACCTTCCCACTTACTGTGGAACTTGGGTACTCCCTGGGTCATGAATTGTCTAAACAGCTATCGATGCCTGGGTCCTCAGGGGCTTGGGTAGTGGTCTGAGAGGTTAAGCGTACTCTAGGGAATTGACACAAGTATCCCAAATCAAAGGGGGACGTTGTACGCACTAACTGATCCCTGCTTTCTGAAGTGTTACCCCACCTGGATTCCTGCAGTGCAGTGTGGGACATGGCTGAGATGGGGCGGCGATGGAGAAACATTCTGGGGCTGGGGATTTAGCTTAGTGGCTTAAGCGCCTGCCTGGCAAGCGCAAGGTCGTGAGTTCAATCCCCGGAACAAAAAAAAAAAAAAAAAAGAGAAATATTCTGCTGGGGGAGAAGCTCTCTTGAACTCCAGTAGCCTTGGAGCTCACAGCCCTCAAAGAGGCAGAGTTGGGCAACAGTCATAAAGTGAATGAACGATTGCATTCCTAGTAAAAGAATTCCACACATCCCTGATGAGAACAGGCTACTCTGGTGGTGAAAAGAAAGCCAGACCACATCAAAATCAGAACCCTTCTGGCTCAGTCGTCCTTGCCCAGTGTCATCACATGGAGTTAGAGAGAAGACTCATCCCTCATCATGCCTAAAGGCAATGACAGAGTCCTCTGAACACTCCCTAGGAAATAGTTAAAATTATGGTCTCTGAAGCTGAGTCCTGGCATGGGCCCCAGCCCTGTCCTTCACTAACTCTACAACTAAAGGCAAGTCACTTTATCTCATTAAGCCTCAGTTTCCTCATCTGTGAGACAAAAATGCAAAGCACTTGTCTCCGAATTTGGGTATGGCTTAAGGGGATAATGCAAAGAAATATCAGTGCTCAGAATATCAATAAATATTAATTAACATTGTTATTTATGAGTCATCATTCACAGGTTAATTTGAATGTTCTACAAGTTGGGCATAAAATTAGATTAGCTACCCAGAGCTAAGCACAAGACCTCAAGAGCATCCCAAAAGGAGTGAGCTGAGAGAGAGGCCGGGAATGGATAGGTAACTATTCACAGGAGAGCACCTCCTCAGCCTGTCAGTCACAACCTATTTGTTCTTAAAGTGCATGTTATGCTAACAAGTTTAATTATCTGGCTTCCAGTTCCAGAACAAATTAGAGGAAGCTAATTTGATGGGAGCAGAGAACTGGTGCAAGGAGACATAACCATAAGAAGGAGACCTTAACCATAAGAAAAGCAAACTCTCTGGTTCCAGCCAGCCCTCCGCTTGTCACAGGTTGCACCGCCAAGCCCTCCACCGTTCCTCACAGGGTGTGATTTCAATTCCCTTTTACACCTTAGCTCCATCCATTAAACTGACTCCCATTTTTTTATATCCTCATGAATCAAAATTAAATGCAATAATGCCAGTGTAGCCCCACCAACTATGATTGGAATCTGTGTTTTATGAGGTGGTCACAGACTCAAACACTGCCAGGGACAGCCAGCAGAATAAATGGGGAAGGAAGCAAGTGTAAGACATTAAGAAGTGATGCATCTTGTGGTAAGAAAATAAAAATGTCCAGCCAAAGGCATTCTTGTCTCTGTCTTCAGACTATCCAGTATTCTCACCCAGATGGTTTGTGTAAGCCATTTGAAACATGGCATTTTATCCTGACAAGGCAGAAGGAAAGAACAAATCTTTGATAAACAAGGAAGCATGAGCCACCATCTTGCTGTTGGCAGCCATTTTACAACCTTGAAAGAACCAGGTGCCACTGTCAGAAAATCAGGAAGGAAAGACAAAAAGATGACGCCACTATTCACCAAAATGACCACTCCTAGACTGCACCCTAACTCTTAAGAAAATAAAAGTTCACATTGCTTAACATGTTTAGGTTAAGATTTTTCAACTTACCCTCAAAAGCATCCTAAAAAACATAAAACTCAATTCTCAGTTTTTAAACACTGTAATAATCAAATAAGGCTTGTCTGAGAGCAAGATTAAAACCCTTGAACATTTGAAATGTGAAATGGTTTATAAGTGTAAAATACAGAATTTAAAAGACAGTATAAAAAATATGTAAAGTATCTCACTATTGTAGTCTTATATTGATTGTGTCTTGTAAAGACATTATTTTAGGTATATTATGTTAAAATATATTCATAAATTAATTTCACCTGTTTATTTTCATCTTTTTCTTTTTCAATTTGACTCCTAGAAAATTTAAATTATGGATGTGTTCACATGGTATTTCTATCAGACAGCATGGACCCATATTGTACTTCTGCCATTATCCCAAGGACATTAGGTCACATAAAACTATTTGCTCATATTTCACTTACTGTTGACAAAAATCTCTGAAATTTTCTTACCCTTTCTTTTACTAAATCACTTCCTCTGTCCTATTTTCTGCAGTTATTTTCTCAGCTGAAGAAAAGAAATTTATATTGATCCTAATTAGAGTTTATTTTAAGTCCACTGCTAGAACCTAATGTGTCACCAGAGAAAATCTGTAGGGACAGTTTGGGTGGTCACATGACGGGGAGTAGATATTACTGCATTGATTAGTCAGAGTCTTTGGATATATCATAATGTCTCACTTCCCTTCCCACAAGGTGTTCTTATAGATAAAAATATATTTGTATATAATAACTACCCAAAATCTGACTCCATTTTGTTATAAATAAAGGTATTTTTTGTGCATGGGTTAATGTAAATGAATTCCCCAGGAAAGTAACTACTGTGTAAACCAAAGGAAAGACAGGGTTTTTTTTCTTCAGAACTTTAGAATAACTTAATCACCATTTTATAAAACTGCATTATTTACAACAACATCACTGCTGAGATTTGAGTCACCAGAGTAATTCGGCTAGATTTGTCTACATTGAAAGGTAATTCTACACATGTGTACTAACAAACTTTATAAACCCTTATTTCCGAATGTCAGATATAAATTGTCACCAATATTCAGTTGCAGATTCTTACTTATAGTAAGGTCAAACTACTTCATTGTATCTAAGGGAATCATCTGATTATGGTCAATATTCATGTGTAATATGCACACCCAAAAATCACCACTATTTGCAGAATCACACACAAAAAAACCCACAGGGCTTGGGGGAAAATGGAATTAGAGCCAAACATTGAAAAATCTTGATGATTACACACACACACACACACACACACACACACACTAAAATCAGTTGCATGGTTTACACAGTTGGATGCTGTAGGGCGGTTAACCATCCATCCTTTACACGTCCATCACACTTTACCTTGCCAAAGAGTGGAAATTTGTGCATGTGTATATTGGACAATGGAAAAGCTGCAGCTAGGGAATTATTGGCAAAGTGGGAAAGCAGGGCTGCCTGAATCTCTGAATCGGAAGGAAGGAAAATTAGAACGTGAGGTGTGGATGGCCATGGCTCACCACACGCGATGAGCTCGAGACGATGTCTGAGTAGTGTGTATTCTGTGGGCTGAGCTCTGCTGGGGACCATTTTCTGAGATTGCCTTGCATTTCTCATGCATTAAATAATGCAGAGTCCAACACAAATGCACGAGTTGTCCCCTAACACAGCAACTGTGCTTGGAACAAGTTTGCATTTTCAAAAGTTATTAAACCAAAAGTGGTGTTACTTCATTATGCCTCCCCGTCTAATTTTACTTTTAAATTCTTCTTATTTCTCCCTTGCATTACATCCAAAACATTATGTTAGTATTTGGAAATTACACGTATAGATTGCTTGTAATACCCGTGACATTCATTTCACAATAGTAGTGTGACAAGTATATCTAAAGAGGGCATTGGCTCTGAAAGGGTTAAGAAATTCTGCTCTAACGTATTGGGAAGTTGTTTTAAAAAATTCTTTTGCTATGCATTTGTTGTTCTTCTCCAGGGTGTTTAATCCATAGATTTGATAAATGTGTCTTCCTCCATGCCACTCAAATTATCAAAATGGATTTTTCCAGGACAAGACCTAAAGAAAGAGTTCCAGTCATGCCCACTGCATTTCCATCAAACAGTCCTGAGACAATCAGTCCATCACAAAACTGTTCAACCTTCCGTATCTGTCCGTTCTGCCCAAGAAGCCCTGCCCAGGGCCTTTGTGGGGCTAAGCCAGACCACACTGCCCGCCACAGTCACATAAACCTCTAGTCCTAAGTTCTTGCCAAGGAGAAGAGTTCACACTGTTGACCTTTTCTGGAAATGCCTGGACCTGCCAAAGTTTCTGTTAGAAAATGGTGCCCTGCCTGGCACCAGAAACCAGTGTCTCCGAGGTCTGACCAAGACAAGAAACACCAACAGGTGAGTACAGTGCCTGATTTGGTTATGGTTTTTGTTTCTACAAATAGAGACAGTTTCAGAAGGAAAGTAAATCTTGGATTAGAGCAAAAATTCCGAAATCCAGTTCCCTAAGGAACATTTTAAAGTACACATCCCCAGACCCACGCCAGAGCCACTGAGGCAGCCTTTCTGGAGGTAGATCGTGGAAATTAATATTAAAAATGATTTTTTTGCAGGCGTTTCTGCTGTAGAGCAGTCACGCTTGAAAACAAGCATCAATCATCAGCTGCTCCAAGAAAATAACTCGGGAATACTTGCCAACTACCATGCTTCACAGCAACCAAGGCTCAGAAGCTTGGTTTTTAAACCTGTAAGATACAGACTAACACAAAGTAATTATGATTGTATAAGAGTCATTACACAGTGCCTTTCTCAACCCTTTTCAATATTATTATTATTATTATTATTATTACTGCCACCATAAAATAGAGCATTGTGATCTACTTTTCCTAATCTCCTCCCACTATGAAATTGTTTGTGTTGCATATCTATTTATGTGGTGTATGTATATTTGTGTTTTATACTTCTGTCTCCTCAGAACTAATTTATCCTCTTGGGATGAAATTGTTCCATTGAGAGGATGATACAGGTGTAAGGAAAGAACTACAGGAGCACAGAGAAGAGGGCAACTAACTGCCTGGGATAGTCAGGGAGAGAAGAGGGGGAGCTGACATTTGAGTCAGGTTTTGTAGGATGTGTAAGAGTTTGCCACAGGAGAAAAAAGAAGAAAGTCATCCCAGGAGAAACAACCTCTAGACATTTGTGAAACATGATAGACTCTGAGATCCACACCTCCATACAAGGAGTCCGGCATTTGAAACAGGAATCTGAGTATAATTTTCCTTACATACTGGCTTTTAGGAGGCGTCAGATCCCGGGACCCTTTGTAAGTTTGAGGGGTGCTTAGGGAGCAGAAACTGGAGGAACACTGAGTTAGTAACGACAGGCATTTGGTTCCTTAAATTTCAGCCGATGTCTCGGATAGAAAGACTCCTGAGTAATAAATAATAGAGAATACTTTGGGCATAGTTCATCTACCACACTCCCAGACACATTTCGAATACCATTCAAAGCAAGTCATGAGAGCTCTGATTAATATACAACACAGAGCTCTCCATATACACTCTCAAGGGTAAAAATACTGCTGAAAAGCCAGTTCCGTTAAAAGCTGAGCCTCTAACACCACCTTGTGAATGATAATAAATGGCAAGCTAAGCCACGGTGCAGCCCAGCCCGCGTCCGTTCTGCAAGTTTTACATTCACACAAATGTGTACTGAGTCTCCGGCCAAGAGACCGCGATGGTCTTCCGGTGAGGTAAGATTTCCTCGGAGACCCCTGGTATTTCCCAACTCTGACTGGGTCAGAAATAGCAGCTCAAACTCTCAGCTATGTTTCTCTTTTTCTTTCTTGATTTTTCCTCCTAGTGCCCAGTCAAGCATCTCTAGGAATGTCCATCTCTTGGCTCCTAAAAGAATACAGCTATTATTTTTCCTAAGGTCAGAGATGTTTAGTTTTTTGACAACTTCAAATGTTGATGAATATTTAGGAAGTAAGAGGTCTAGATAAGAGGCAAAACATTATATATATATGCCATGCCAGACCCAGATAGTTTATGTAGAAATGGAGACTCGGGGTTCAGGTGAAGCTCCCCTTCCCAGTTTGCTCCCCTTCTCAATGCACCCAAGTAAATGGTCTCTGATGTCTAATTCCTCATAAAGATACAAGTCCTACTTAATTAGGGCCCTTGATTAAAGCCCTTAGGACCTTAATTACTTCCTTAAAGGCTCTGTCTCCAAACAGTGTCACTCCGGGGTGGGCATCAACAAATGGACTTGTAGGAAGTGGATTCAATTCAGTCCATAACAAGCAAGAAAATGAAAGTGAGTTTGCATGTTGTTGATTCCTTGATTTGCAAATATTTTTTTGAGAAACAACTGTGTCCCTACTGCTGTGCTAGGTGACAGAAACCTAACAGTGCCCAAGATGGACCAAGTCCCAAAACTGGGTGTTGGGAGGTTTTCCATCCAGGAAGAGCAACCAGCTTTAAGCACAAAGCTACATAACTCATTTCACATGTGATAAGGAGAGAATGAATCACATGGTATTAGACAAATGCCACAAAGGTTCCATGCAAAACAAGACACAGGTTGCTATGCAGCACATGATGACAAATAAGAATTTATATTGCAGATGAGGAAAAGGAAGCAAACATCAGTACTCACGAAAGAGACGCAATCATGTTTGTCCCCTACAATTTATTACAATTGGAACTCGATTCATCTGGAGGAGTACCGTACTGTCCATAAAATACATTAGGTTTATCTATTCCTTAATGGTCACCATGGGCCCAAAACACAATTATGCAAGGATATTGCAGTATTATTTGTAGAAGGAAAAGTAATAATCCAAGTGCCCATCTAAGGAGATTTGTTACATGTACAGAGCAATTCTATGCAAAATTCAGAACAGCCTAGGCTATGTACACTCTCATGAAGACGCATACTAAACTACGACTGGGATGAGATACAAAATGACAGGGAAAGTTTGCTTCCATAAAGTCAAAGGCGAGCCACGCGGATTTAAGTAGACTTGCACATACACGGTGGTGAGGCAGGGGCTGCCTCCAGGGGAAGTGAAGGTCAGGGATAGGCAAGGGACACGTTTTCCATCGCAGTTACTGCACTGCTCCTGGAAAGTTGCCGTATTTGCTTAGAGACCCACTTTCAATAGTGTGTGTGAAGAAAAGCTGACAACACTGACTCCATCGCATAATCACTCTCCGCCCCAAGTGTCTGCTTACCAGAGAATGTTTAGCAATAGGGAAGTGGAAGGAGGCGGGTAGGCAAAAAGGTTTAAACGCCAATGGAAGAAGCCAGGAATCAGGGGTATGAAGAGGGGTGGGAAGTTGTGGCCAGCAGACAAAGATACATGAGCTGTTGGTCACAAGACCTTCTGATGGGAAACCGTGTCTGACGGTCTACGGATCCTTCACTCGGTGAGACTGACTGAGAAAAGTTGTCCGTTTTCAGGGTTCGCTTTTATTCCCCCAGTGTAATCAAAGCTGTCTCCGTCTGGATGACTAAGACTACTTAGCACCAAAAAAAAGCAGGTGCAAACTCTGAAGGCCTCGTTAGAAGGTTGGTTCTTACCCCGGGACACAACGCTGACCTGTGAGCGTCCCAGGAGGCCAGAAACAGCCTCACCTGAAATCACTTTTCCTCCTTCCTCCCTCTCCCTTTCACTTCGTCACTAACACCGTAAATCCCCACTCTCACCAAACGTAAATTATGCAGTCAGTAACAGTATACTGTGTCTTTCTAGAAAATGTGAAACCTTCTTCTTCCGGTCACCGAAACTCAGACCTGTTAAGCTGACGCTCGTGCCTTTTGAATAATTATTTTTATTATTTTATTTTAAAAAAGTAAAACAAACTTTCATAACAAAAGGAGAATAACAATACTTTTTGACCGGGGTTTTCCCTCTACTCATCTGCGTGTGACAGCCACAGTTGTTTTAGGAGGGAAATTACCACGAAAGCCCTGCTCTAAAATTAACCATGCACTGTTTTCCTCCCCATTCGTGAGCAGTGTGAGGTAGTGGGGAGACCATGGTCATTGTGCTAAAATCCACATCTGCCCCCAAAATGATCACCGTACGGCTGGTTACCTGGTCACCGTAGCTCACACCCGGGCCCGAGTCGCGCCCCTGAGGGTACAAGCTCTCTACGATTTTCTTTCCAACTAAATGAGGAAGGACACAGACTGTGCCCAGCCCGTGCCTGGCCCAGGATATATGTCCAACTGGCACCAAGACAAGTGTGATTTTGTTTGTTTCTTTTTCTCACGGTCAGCAGCAGCTTCATCCAGCATTTCATATGTCCAATTAATTAAAAGAAACATACCTTTATCCTGGGATTGATTTTCAAACTCATTTATTACTCATTTCTCTGTGGTTTAATTTAATTAAATTGAGCGGCCTATCAAATATTGATTTTAATAAAATCTTGATTAAGATTTGAGCAATTATCAAACACAATTTTTCAGACCACCTCTGCATTTCAATGGAACCAACCTCAAAAGCCAATTTGCTTTTAAAATCGAGCAATGATTTTAGGTATCTACCCGAAGCCATTTTCAGAAATAAGGGGGAAAAATGGCCTCCTGACCTTTTTATTAGCAGAGATAAGCAGGTTTTAAAGGGCTTACTGTAGTTAATTGCCTCATAAGTAAAGGAGAAAAGCAAAAAAGAGAAATCAATTCCTTTGATAAGAGTTAATTTGGCACCAACTGCATACACGGCATGGGTCTGCCTGACACAGGAAGAACTAATGACAGTCTGTTTTTATGGATGCTACACATGAAACCAACGTTATTAAATACTAACCGGAGAAGTCCATGTGTTCTGACCTTTGAAACTGCTCTGTTGTGTAATTGATGATTATGAGATCATCCTTAGGAGACTCTAATGTAAATGTGACAGTATAAATTATCAATAGTATCATATTATCAATTAACCATAAGGATAAGACATATAATAAGTTAAATATTTGGTTTAAAGAGTTCAGGGCTGACGCATTTGCAGCCCATAGCTGGCGCAGCAGCACCACCTAGAGGGCGCTCGGCAGTAACACAGGCCAATTTCCTCAGTTTGCCCTCCTGGTTAGCAGCAGGAGACCCAGCATTTCCACATCACGGGTCAAATAAAGTATTTTAATTTTATCCAGATTATCTGGCATCTTCTTAAATCTCAAGTTTTTTTAAGAAAATTGAATAGCCTTAAAATCCCAATGTATTTGAGTAGAGGAGCTTAATTCTCCTGTGGGAGGCAGTAAACCTGGATTGAGTTGGAATCTCCACGCCCAGAGCCACCGTGACAGGAGACACAGCTGTCCCTTCCCTCACACGCACACACTTCCTTATTCTGTCCTGATCAGACACACGGGCACGTAGGCAGACAGGACACTTGGCGACACTTCCAAGTCACGTTCCGGAGCTCGGCCGCCCCACGTTGTTTAGAGGAGTTTAGAAGAAATGGCCTTTTTCTGTTGTTGGCTTGTTTACACCCGCGGAAACCCTCCCTAATTCCCTTCTGCTGGCTAAAGCCAAATCAATGTCCAAGGGTGGGGCTGAAGGAGAAGTGACAAAACATTTGTTGTTTAGAGCTTTTGTTTTTCTCTTATGTTTTGCAGCTCCTCCCCATCTGGAAACTTCCTTGGAGGCATGCGAAGTGGGGCTAAAAGGTAGATAATGGAGTAAGTCCATCTTTCATAGGGACTCGCACTCTCCCTGTGTTACCCGGATTCAGAATCTCCGCCCACTTTGCTGAGGGCAGCTTCACAGGGGAATCGCAAAAATACACTTTGTGCTGGTAGGCTGGAACCAATGAGGCACAAAAGGTGCTGATTTTATCACCACTGGGAGGCGCTGTCTGCCTCGGGGAAGGGAGCCCGACACTGCAAGTCAAGGCCTTGCATGGATAGAACGCCTCCCTGCTAGAAGTCAGGGTTCCCATAGGAGCACAACAAGTGAGAGAAGGCAGCAAACAGCTCAGCGCATGGAGGGGCTCTAAATGTCAATTAATGCACACGGGCCGCGTTACCCAAACCAGTATTTGCCTAGAGGAAATTTCCGTATTCTGCACGCTAAAGCAGTAATTTAGGTGACTTTAATCCTTTGAAATATCACCAATTTCTTGTACATACTTTTCCTTTTGCTCCCCTCCCACCATCTGCTAATGTCCATTCTTATTTGGCGCTCAGGTTAGATACCATTAATGCCAGGGACTCTCCCATGAGTCCCTCGCAACCTCACAGAGGTGAGGACCTCTCTGCTCCAGGGTTACAACCCTGATGTGAAGTTTTCTAATAAGCTGTTTCTTAAACATACCCTCCACTAGGGGGCAAGACCGTGAAGGCAGGGGATATTTCTAGCCTGTATTCGCTGCTTCCTGCAGATGTTTGTCTTGGGAGGGGCTCAGACATTCGTTAACAGGCTCCCTTTCTGTGCTTCTAAATAAGATCCAGGTACCCACCAAGAGTCCCCCGCTCATACCTTAGTCTCCAAATCCCCAAGCTGGTTAGAAGTGCTCGAGATTCAACAAGGCGAGCTGTCTCTTGATAGTCTAGGTGGTTCGCGGTGGTCCTGCCAGGCAGTGTCTTCTTCTCCAGCCCCAGGCTCGCCGTAGGATCCAAGTACAATGAATCTCCACTCCTGAGTCAGCTGCAAGAGAAGCAGTCGCAGATGCATTTACAGAAGAGAGCTTGCCGGGGTGCCTGGCATGCTACGGGGTGCCTGGCAGGCCAAGATGCTGAAGCAGAATTGTCTCGAAGAGGAAGACGAGACCCCTTCCTTCTGCCATGAAGTCCTTGTGGTTGACATAGTAGAACAAAAAGAAGAAAAAGGAGCTCAGCTTTGTGACGCAGCTACTAGTGTGGCCCACTGAAGGACGATGACGTTTGGAACTAGAATAGCACAGGACCAGCTAGGTAAGTGTAAGGCTAGGCCGTAGGCGCTCCAGGGCAGGAGCCGAGTAAATCTGGAGCGCAGTGAGATAGATCACTCCAGGTCCCTCCTATCAGCTGACTTCTGTACTTCAGAAAATCAGCCGCCAGACACAGCTAAGCCTCATGAGCTCAGAGGATCACTGTAAGGGCACTGAGTCAGAGCACATGAAAGTCCCTGGAAAACTATGCTCAGTTAACAACAACAACAAAAAAAGATTATTAAGTGTTAATGGAAGCCTGTCCCACCACCCAATATCCAATATCTTAGTGTTTAAAGATCTATCTTCACCTCGACAAATGTTTTAGGAAACAAAATTGACAACAAAATTCGCTTGGCATCTATTGAATGATAATCAGTGGATGCTGAGTGTGAGAATGAGGGATCATTTGGGGTGAACTACGGTTCGGTCTTTGTTCTCACACTGTGTAGATGGCAAGATACATGCAGAATAGAATAATCACTGTTCCCGCCAATTCTCTTGTAAGAGGATCATAATTTTTATTAACTCACAAAAACATTTTTAAGCTACTGGAAATTGGAAAAACACAGCATGTGAATTTCCACAACTGACAAAGACATTAAGCCAGACTCAAAGGACACATTAATTCCCCAAGGAAGAAAACTCAAAGAAACCTCACATAGTGAAATGTCAGTGTGAGCGACTCACCTTCTCTGCCTCCTTGCCCGTATTTGGCATTTCCACTCGATTTTACTTCAGCTATTCTGATACGTGTGCAGTGATAGCTCACCTAATTTGCATTTCTCTAGTGGCTAATGATGTTGAGTATTGTTTTTATGTGCTTATTTACCTTCTGTCTGTCCTTGTCCCAAAGTGGTGTGAGACCAAAAAAGAGCCAGAACTGTACACAGGGCAGCTTAGTAAGGACACTGACAGAAGCATGGATGTGGATGACAAGTCCTGATTTGGGTCAGAGGAAGAGCGTTAGTACAAAATTGTTTCATGAAGCCAGAATGTATCATATTCGTCTTCAGCTAACATCAAGGACATCAGGCACTGCTAATGTCAGTCTGGTCATAAAGCCCCACATATCACTCTAATGGTTTTATTTGTTTATAGTACGCTGGGAGACCAAGAGGGGAAAAACACAGCAGGATTATTCAGGGGCCATCTTGGTAGTTACGATTCAAGATGGCCGCATCCCACCAAGCTGAGTCCACACAATCTTCACCAGTGAACGTCTCTGTCTTTTGCCCACTTTCTGACTGTTTCTTACTGATTTGCGGGCTCTTTATTCAAAATAGTGGTCTTTTGTTACATATATGATGTGCATATATTTGCTCCAGGTCTGTAACTTACCATTCCTTCTCTTAACAGGGTCTCTTGAAAAGCAAAGTGTTTAATTTGATGACCTTTTTAAGGGTCATACCTTTCTAATTAATCTGCAAATAAAATGTAAGCCTTAAGTCAAGCATTTTGTTTTGAATTATTTGTCTATGGATGTGAATTTCTCTAGCACTGTTTTTGAAAAATGCAAACTTCTTCCACTGAATGCTTTCGCACTTCTGTCAAACAGCAGTTGTGCATAATTGAACGGCTCTAGTTCAAAGCCCTTTGTCATGCGGATCCACGTGTTTATCCTCCCAGCAACACCACACAGTCTGGGTCACTGCAGCCATATAATAGTTTTTGAAACTGAGTAAATTGGTTCCTCCCACTTTATTGTTCTTTTTTCAAAACTATCTTAACTAATCAAGATCTTTTGTACTTTCATATAAATATTAAAATAATTTCCATATCTACAAAATGTCTTGCTGTGATCTTAACAAGAACTGTGGTAAAAGACTTGAGCGGTAGGATTATATCACATGAAAAAGCTTAGTCACAGCTAAGAAGACAATGCCATGAAGAGACAAGCTACAAAATGGGAAAAAATCTTTACCAGCCATTCACCTGGCAGGAGGATCAATACACAGAAGACACTGAGGACTCAAAAACAACAACAACAAAGCTAATGTAACAGAATGGACAAATAATCTGACTAGATACTCCTCAAAAGAAGTATAAAGGTACAATAAATACATGAAAAATGCTCAGTATCATTACCCATCAGAGAAATGCAAATTAAAACTACACTAAGCTTGCATGGCACCCCAGTTAGAATGTCTGTTATAAAAAAATACTAGCATAGATATAGCAAAAAGAAATGCTTATATACTCTTAGTGGGAATGTGAATTGACACAGTCACCATGGAAAGAAATGCAGAGGTTCTCAAAAAGCTAAAAATAGAACTACTATGCAACCTAGCTATAAAACTTTTAAGTACATATCCAAGGGAAATGAAGTTAGGATACCATAGAGCTACCTGTGTAATCATATTAATTGCACTATTAACATTAGTCAAGACAGAATCAGCCTAGGTGCTTGTCAATGGATTAGTGGATAAATAAAATATTATATTTACATAATTGAGCTATGAAGAATGAATCTTGCCATCTGCAGAAAAATAGAAAAAATGGATGGAAGTGGAGGACATAATGTTGAGCAAAATAAGTCAGCCACAGGAAAACCAGTAGTATACATTTTCTAAATATGTGGAAATTACAAAAAAAAAAAAAAAAAAGAATGACCTGACTGTGTGATATGTGCATGCATGGAAATGTCAGTGAAAGTTATTAATTTGGATACTAAATACATGCTAATGAAAAACATATTTTTAAAAAAGGGAAAAACAACCATGTTAAATCTGCATAACAATTTGGAATGAAGAGACAATTCTTCATTTATTCATAACTTTTTTGTTTTTATCAGTAATTTGCAGTTTCAACACACAAATCTGGTATGCATTGTGTTAGAATTATAACCAAGGACTTCATTTGGAGTAACTGTGAATTTTATTAATTTCAAAAATTTGGCATTCATGGATTCATTGCTGATATATAAAAGTACCATTGATCTGCATATGCTTCTCTTCTATCCTAAAATCTTGCTGAAGTCATTTATTAGCTCTAAGAGTTTTCTATTAATTTATTCTTTGGCATTTTATTCAAACATGTTCAAATATGTGATCTCCAAATATGGATAGTTTTATCATTTTGTTTCCAATATAGATGCCTTTTATTTCCTTTTCTTGTCTTATTGCACTGGCTACAAGTCAGCATTATGTTGAGTATAGCAGTGAGAGACAACATCCTTTTTTGTTCTCAATTCTAGAAAGAAAACACAGTGTCTTTGAACATTAAGTATGTTGGCTGCAGTATTTTTTGTAGATTCGCCTTTAAAATGTATAGAAATTTCCTTTTATTCCTAGCTTTTATCATCATGAATAAATGCTGAATTTTGTCAAGTGTTTTTTCTGCATTGACTGATATGATCATATCAGATTTTTATCTGTATTGACTGATATGATCATATCAGAAGATTTTTATCTGCATTGACTGATATGATCATATCAGAAGATTTTTATCTTCTTCTTTACCCTGTCAATATAGTGGGTAGCATTGATAATTTTTTGAATAAAAAACCAGCATTGCATATCTGGAATAACCCAGTTAGTAACATTTATTACTCTTTTCATATTTTGCAGAATGTTCTTACCTAGAACTTTGTTAAGGATTTTGCATGTGCAATCATGAAGAATATTGTCAGAAGTTATCTATCTCTCTCACTCATACCATTGTTACTGATATTGGTATCAAGGTAATGCTAACATCATAAAATCATGGAGTGAGTTGAGAAATTCACTCCTATTTCCATTAAGAGATTATATAACATATTAAATCTTTAAATATTTGGTAGAATTCTTCAGTGAATTTCCAGTGAATATTCCTTTTGTAGAAGTTTTGAGTTATGACTTCAATTTTTTGTTCTTGTTTATCTAGGTTCTTGAAATGAGAGTTCACGTTATTAACGGAAGAGTTTTATCTTTTCTAATCTTATCATTCAGTGCTATTAATTTCCTTCTCATAACTTTCAGCTGTGTTCCACAAATCTGATATACTGTATTTTCATTTTCTTTCATTATATCTTTTCTCTTGAGAACTTCTCTTTGACTCATGGATTATTTAGAAATAGGCTGCTTAGTTTTCAAGTGTGCAGATTTTCTTGTTATTGTTCTGTTGATTTCTAGCCTGAACCCAGTGTACTCAGAGAATGCATATGATTTCCATGCTTTTAAATTTGTTGGAGTTTGTCTTACAGCCCAAGCTAGGTCCATCTTGGTATGCGTTCTGTGGACATTTAAAAGGGATATATATCCTGCCTCTGTTGGTTGGTGTCCTCCACAAATGTCAGTTGAGCTGGTGAGTTAAGGACATTGAAACATCTCTGTCCTTGGTGATCTATTTCCTTTTTCTATCAGTTGTTGAGAGAAGATACTAAACTCTTCAATTATCATTCAAATTGTGTCTGTTTTTCCTTTCAGTTATATTATTTTTTGCTTCATGCATTTTTCAGCTCTGGCGTCTTGTGCACACTTTTATTTTTAGATTTGCTATATCTATTTAATGGATTGACCACATCATTTTTATGTTTGATCCTCCTTGACTCTGGTCATTGTCTTTGCTTTGTAGTGTATGCGTCTGGTATTCATATGGTCACTCTTACTTTGGATTAATGTTTACATAATATTTCTCTTTTTTATTTTTTATTTGCCTATGTTATTATATTGGAAGTGAATTTTCAGTAGACAACATAGAATTGGAGCACATTGATGCACTCCAGAGATTTCTTTTTTATTGGCGTATTTAGATGTCAGCATAATGGGTAGGTAGAGGTAGTAGGATGAAGGCAGTGCTCCCTTCATAGCCTCCACTGAAGCCACTGAAAACAAGACAATTAGGCAACACCCAACAGAGATTACAAAAAGACCCAGCCCACTACTGAGCCTCTGACAATGCTCTGGAGGAGGACAGGAATGATAGCAATGTGAAAGCGGAAGTCTATCCTCTCCATCTGGCTTTTGCTAGTTCTCTTCTGTGGTGTTTGGCTGGAGTACTATTGGTTTGTGCTTTGGTTTTGCTTGTTAAAGAGTTTCTGCCTTAGTAGACTGATCCTCTTTCCTAGTCCTTTGGCTAAAGAGAGTAGTTTTGTTGGGACTTTGTAAATATTTCTGGGTTGTTGGCATTCCTGTATTGTTAGTTCATTTAAACTCCAATTCTGGGCTACACGTAATTTAAAAGCAAAATACAGGGAACTTTCAGCCATCCCATTCCTTAGACGCCAATCTTCCTGAGCCATCTGTCTCTCAGAGCGCTCTTTTGCTCACACATGTGATGTTCCTGGTTTTCAGTTACAGGTAGGGGGCAGAATAAGAAAGAGCACATCTACTTTTTTTCCAGAATTTTTTAAAATCTTCTCTGACAATATTTATCTTTGAATTGGTGTGGGTACATACGTTATATGCAATATAATTATTCAGACAACAGGATTTGTTTTCCACTCCATTGTTTGCCCTTTCCCATGTTGGGGTTGTTTGAATTATTTCTAGTATGACATTTTAATTTACCTATTGTGATTTTTACCTTACCTGTTTGGTAATTTCTTTATTGTTTGCTCTAGGAATTTCATACCTTAGTTTTCACATTTACTTAAGATGAGGACTTGACACTTCAATTAAAATGAAATCTTACCCTCAGATAGGCCCTTTTACTCTTTCCTATTTATGCTTCCCTTGTTTTATACATTATATTTATCTACCTTGGAAATTCCAGAGAATGTTGCAATCTTTTATTTCAATTACTAAACTTATTTTAAATAGCTCAAAAGAAAAGGAACCCTGCACTGTAGGAGTCTACAAACTTTTCCTATAATGGGGCAGATGATAAATATTTCAGGCAGCTTGGGACACACAATGTCTGCTACTACTATTCACCTCTGCTCTTATGGAGTGAAAACAGCCAAAGGGTTACACAAACAAAACACTATACCTTGGTTTCTGTAACAGTGTATTTATTAAAAAATAGGCACTGACCTGAGTCTGGCCCCAAGGCTCATTCCTGGTCCATTATGTTTGTCCAGGTATTTGTCATTTCCTTTCTTCTTTCATTCCTGAAACCCTAAATTTCCATCACATCTCAATTCACCTATGTCTAGAAAATTGACTGTAATAATTCTTTTAGCCTGTCTACCTGCAACAAGTTTTCTTAATTTTTCTTCATTTGTAAATGTCTTTGCTTTGCATCCCTCAAATGCTGGTAATGTTGAACATTTTTTAGATATTTATTTGCTGTTTGTACATCTTCATCTGAGAAGTGTGTATTCACCTCATATGCCCATTTTTGGCCTAGTATTTCTCAATTGTTTGTATGTTCTATATATAAGTCCTTTGTCTGAGGGACAATTAGTTATTTTTCCCATTTTGTGGGTTGTCTTTTCACTCTGTGGATGATTTCTTTTGTTGTGAGATCCCATTTGTTGGTTCTCTGTAGTATTTTCCATGTAGTCTGGGTTTTATTCACAAAGTCTCATACATCTTCAAGATTTCTACCTACTTCCTCTTCCAGTAGACTTAGTGTGTCTGTTTTAATATTTAGATCTCTGATCCACTTTGATTTCAGTGCATAGTGATAGATATGGGTCTAGTTTTAGTCTTTGACATTGGAAAGCCAGTTTTTCTGCACCATTTAGTAAAGAGGCTATCTTTCTTCCAGTGAACATGTTTGTCCCCTTTGTCAAAGATAAGGGGGCTGATTGTGTTTGGAGTTGTGTCTGCATCTTCTATTCTGTTCCACTGATCGTCAAGTCTGTTTTTGTGCCAGTACCATGCTGATTTTATCATAGTAGCTCTGTAATATAATTTCAAGTCAGGGATTGTGATGCTCCTGACTTGCCTTTATTGCCCAGAATTGCTTTTGCTATTCTAGATCTCTTCTGGTTACAAATGAATTTTAGGATTGTTTTCTCTAGTTCTGTGCAATATGCTAATGGTATTTTGATTGGGATTGCATTAAATCTGTATAACAGTTTTGGGAGTGTGGCTATTTTCACTATGTTGATTCTTCCTATCCATGAGCAAGGGATATCTTTCCACTTCCTGATATCCTCTTCTATCTCCTTTCTCAGAGCACTGCAATTTTCAATGTACAGATATTTTACTTTCTTTGTTAAACTGACCCCTAAGTATTTCTTTTTTGGTGGGGGGATGCTGTTATGAAGGATATGGTTTCCCTAAATTTCTCTCTCTTTAAGTTTATAAACAACACTGAAATTCTATCTTACTCCAGAAAGAATGGCTATCATCAAGAAATCAACAATAACAGATGATGGCTGGGTTGTGGGAGAAAAGGAATCCTTCTTCACTGTTGGTAGAAATGTAGACTTGTGCAACCACCATGGATATCAGTCTGGAGATACCTAAAACATCTAGGATTAGAGGTCCCATTTGACTCAGATATTTCCCTTCTGGATATCATCCTAGGAAAATTAAAATATATATCACACCACAGTGATATATGTGCACCTATGTTTATAGAAGCACAATTTGTAATAGCTAAATCTTGGAAACAACCCAAATGCCCATCAAACAAGGAATGGATAAGAAAGATGTGTGGAAATCAGTATGGAGCTTCCTCAAAAAGCTAGGTTAGAGGTCCCATTTGACCCAGCTATCCCGCTTCTGGGCATAGTCCCAGAAGAACTGAAAACATCATACCACACTGATACATGCGCACCTATGCTTATAGCAGCACAATTTGTAATAGTCAGATCTTGAAAACAGCCTAAGTGTCCATCAACTGAGGAGTGGATAAAAAAAGATGTGATCTTTTTATACAATGGAGTACTACTCAGCTATAAAGAATGATCACATCAAGATATTTATAAATAAATGGATGCAACTTGAGACCATACTCACAAGTGAAATAAATCAGACTCACACATGTAAACATTTTCTTACTAGTGTGAGAATCTGAATGAGTAAATAAGATCATAGTGAGTAAATAAGATTCACAATAAACATTGTGAATTGGGAAGAAACTATTCAAAAAGAAAGAAAAATTGTGATGGGGAAAGGAGAAAAGAAGGAAAAAAAGGAAATATATATATATATATTTCTATATTTCTAAATATATATATATATATATATATATATATATATATATATGCAAGATAGTGAAGATAGTTATGTTGCTAGTTTCTCTTATTTCCTTGGAAAAAATGGTTTGTGCTAATATTGTTTGAACAATATTGCATGCCTATGTCTTGTGCTCTGAGAAACTACTTTGAACATAACAATACACAGTGTATTAATTATTGTTACTCTCCTGTTATCTTGTTTTGAAATACTGTTTTTTTTTCCTCTTTAAAATAAAAAAGTCTTTATTCTGCCTTACATTTCTGCTGGATACAGAGTGCTGAGTTGGCAGTATTTTCCTTCGGCTGAGGGCACATTTGCCCTCCACAGTTAGGATGAGGAACCCATGATCGTTTCTCTATGAATAATACTTCATTTTCCCCAACTGCTTCCAAATGTTTCTCTTTCTTCTGATTTTAGCATTTAGTCATGGTATGCTTCAACATGAATTTATTTTCTTTTCCACATTGGGATTCCCTAAATTTGTAGGTTTGTGCCTTTTGAAATATAAAAATACAATATAAAAATATTCCATTTTCCATTCCATATTCCAAAAATAAAAAATATAATATAAAAATATTCCATTATTATTTATTCAAATATTTCTTTGTTATCCTCTTGTTTGAGACACTGGTGAGAAATCTTAGATTCTGAGGATTTTCCCACAGTTCCTTGAGGCTCAGACCATTTCTTAAAGTATTTACTTTTTCTCTGTGTTAGATCAGATAATATCTTTTGACTTATTGCCAAATTCACAGACTCTTCCTTCTGTCATCTCTGGTGTCCTATGGAGCTCATTCAGTGAAATTTGTGTTAGTTTCATCCTATTTTTCAGTTCTAAGATTTTCGTGTCATACTTCTTCACATCTTATTTCCTAAGGTTTCTACCTTTTCATTTGTTTTGAGAATATTTGTCTTTGCTTCCTGGACAGTTTTTACAATAATTACTCTAAATTTTTGTTCGATAATTCTAGCACATCAGTTAAATCAGTGTTCCTGTCTGTTCTTTCTCGTTCCTCACATGAACTGAGATTTTCCTAGTGTAGCCAAGTGACTTTGGTTTGCACCCTGGACATGTTGAATTGTGACCTTAGATGCTGATTCTTACTTATATCCTATAAAGAATACTGATGTTTCTGTTTTATCAAACAATCAATACAGTATGGTTCGACTAGTTTTTTGTGGATTACAATTTCAATGTGGGTTCTGCTTTCAAAGACTTTGAAGGGTGATTTGGATCTGTTCTAAGTTTATTCCACTCAGTTGCCAGTTTGGGAGCTGGGCAGGGGTCTATACAATAGTTTGATTCTCAAAGTCCTTGATGTACTGTTTGTGCTCAGAAATCCATATGCTCAGTTCACAGGTAAGTCTCAGAACCAAACTTTGTGGGCTTCCTTGCCTGTCATCACTGCTCTGTGAGACCTCAGATACTGTCAAAGTCTCTAAGGCTCCCCTTTTTCAGTACTATGTGGCCAGAATGCTGAATGTAGGGTCCCCAACTCTGCTGTGCCCTTTCTGTGACTGTGTCTGTGTCCAAGGTCAAATGGTGAAGGAACAGAGGGGGGAAAGCAAGGGGATTTCACACACACACACTTGGAACCCAAAGCCCCTTTCCTCACAGTTTCCCCTCTGTTTTGGTGTCTGTGGTCCCTGATGGCTGTCTCTGTTGCTTCTAGCAACACATGGCAGAGACTGTGACCTGAGGCATCAGAAAATAAAGAAAAATAAAAAGAATATGGTATACACCTTCCCATCTCCCTAAGCGTTAGGAGCTCCCTTTCCTACCAGAATGCAGGAGTCTTTCCTGGAGCTTTCTGCGCCTACAGGCAGTGCCTACCTCTGGGGATATGGGCTGATTTGAATCAGGGCCAGGAGATACAAAAGGGAGAAACAATCCATCACTAGTTCAGTGGTACTTTGTAGCTTCCTTGCCTGTCATCACTGCTCTGTGAGACCTCAGATACCGTCTGAGTTGTAGCCTTTTTCCACTTGATGACATTACTTTATCCTGGTAGTTAAAATACCTTCTCCATTTATTATGCACAAGTTTTACACCTGCATTTAGCAGGACAGACAGAGTGAATGTGCTTATGCCATTTTACCTAAAACCCAAAACTGTGACCCATTTCTCACCAACAGGGTGGACCAGAGCCACTGAGTTCTAGATGGTAACCAAAAGGTGAATTTCCGGAATAAACTTGATTATGTGACCCTGTATTATTTTATATTATACATTTACATATAAAGTATTATTTAGCAATTGTTTAGGGTTTTTGTATTTACATTAATGAGTGAAATTTGTTCATATTTTCCTCTCTTGTAACGTTCCTCTCAAATTATTTTTAATCACAATACTTCTAGCTCCATTAAGATGGTAAGTGGTTCTTTTTATTTTACATGTGGGTTAAACTATCACAATATCCATAGATGAAATACAGAATAAATGAGTTTAGTAATTTTGTGATATGCAGGACAAATACATATCAATATAAATAAAATGTAGAATTAAGAAAGAATAGCAGGTTTGCCAAATATAAAGTCTACACATTATACTCAATTGATCTATACACCACCAGCAAATGGTGAGCAAATAAAATTGTGATGTGTCAAATAATAAGAAATTACATATCAATAAATGTAACATACACAATTCAGCCATGCAAGTAAACTATACAACATGCTCGAAACAAATGAAAGAAGAACTTTAAGATGGGAAGATATACAATGCTCATGACTTAAGGACTCACTGTAATTATTTCAGTGATAATTAGTCTACCTAACATGCAGTCAAAATACCAGCTATATTTTTGCAGAAATTAAGTTTTATTCAAAATCAATATGGAAATGTAGAGAAATGCCAGACAATTATAAAAAAGGATCAAGGAGAGGAGTCTGTACAACCAATAACAAGAGGCAAGAGTTTATAATTATACATCAGATTAGGATGAATCATGTTGGGCTAAAAACCAGTTGAATATAACAGCCCTGAAAGATGAACACACATTATGAACACTTTGTATACCGACAGAGGAGGCATCGCAGAACTGTAGGGAAATGTGGTCTTTTCAGTGCTTGGTTATCTGACTGCATTTTGTGTTACTATAACAAAATACTGCAGGCAGGGTAATATGCAAAGAAAATAGATAATCTTTGTATAGTTCTGACACTGAGAGGTCCAGGATCAAAATGCCAGCACCTGGCATCCTACCATGGAAGGCAGAAGGGCAAGATAATTGCTTGTGGGAGAGAAGCAAGAAAGGGCCTGATTGGCTTTCATAATGAATCCTCTTACGAAAAAGAAGTCACTTCCATAATAATCACATGAATCCATGCATGAAATCAGTGCTCTCATGACCTAATCACCTCTTAAAACTCTCCCCTCTCAATGTTGTTAATTGGGAATGAAGTTTCCAACATATGACTTTGGGAGACATAGTAAAAGCCTAGCCAGGGTACTGTGTTGATTTGATACTCATGAGAAGATAAATCAAACATCTTCACAATCATGGAGCTGGCAAAAGATCCCTAAATATGACATCAAAATACTAATCTCATAGAAGAAATTCATATTGATTATTGCAATTACACTCTTCAAAATTACATTCTTTACGATTAAGAGAATAAAATGCAATTCACAAAGTAGAATGTGTGTGTGTAGATCTATGATATATTCAATAAAGAATTTGTATCTAGGGTGCCCAAGGGCACATACACACATGCACACACACACACACACACACACACAATGCACACACAAAATCCAAAAGAATCATCCAACAAATATATGGGAATTTAATCAACAATAAGATTATTGTTTCATCAAGAATAAGATTAAAACCACAATGAGATATGACAATACACATACCTAAACAGCTAAAACTGAAAACCCTGACAATATAAACTATTGAAAAGGCTGTAAATCCAAAATAATTATCTTGCACTACACTAGTACACTGGCATGATCTCTTTGGAAAAGTTTGGCATTACCTGAGCATGGATCCTACTGTATGACCCAGCAATACCACCTCCACATTTCTACCCAAAATAAATTCATGACCATGTGCACCAAATGAAAAATGAAATGATGCTTGTGGCGCTACAATTCATAATACTTAAAACCTACAAACAACGAAAATATCTATCAACGGTAAAAGCACAAATAAATGTTGTTTACTTACAACACAGCAATAAAAATAAACAAACTACTACTGCATACAACACAGATGATGGCCACACATATGTGGGGTATAAGAGGCCCAAAACAAGAGTGTACAGTGGGTAACTCCAGCGAAGCAAACTGGACTGCGATGCTAGTGTCTCGGAACTGACTCTGCAAGGAGGGCAGGAGGAGTGGCTGGCAGTGGCCAATGGAAGCTCCTAAAGGACGCAGACAGTGTTTTTCCTCTCTTGACCTGGTTGCGGTGACACTGGAGTTCCCTTTGCTTACACTCACGTGTGTTTTATGCACTTCACTGTGTCATGTGTTACAGTTCCCAAAGTAATTCTGAAACTAAACAGATCAAAGATCTTGAAAACAGCTTACAGATTTTGTTGATGAACTGCCAGAGAAAGGAAGAGGTGCATAAAGTGCACGAGATTTAGTGCAACCACCAGTCCCTTCCTTTTCCTTTTTGGAGCAAAATTAATAGATGAGGAAATATTGATGGTTTGCCCCCCCACCCTGAAAAACAGACCATCTGCTAAAGGCAATGCACTGAGACGGGAACTGGAGCCAGAAGTTTAAAAATGGGAATTGTGAAAAAGCAGAAGTAGAAGGTTCTAAGTAAATAATGGGCTGTCTGAGAGGAGGAGAAAAAACCTTTTGCTGAGAAAATCCCCTACCTGAATTCTGGAGATCACTCCCTTGAAGGACTTGAAGGAACAGGAGGCTGACCAGAAGGAGGGAAAAGGAAGTGAAATGATCAAAGTGGGAAGAAAGGAGAGTAAAGAGGGAAGAAGACACACTGGCTAGAGAAAGGGGAAATGGAGGAAAGGGTTAAATGATCCATATTGGGCACCTGGGATGATTCAGGCATTTCGCCCACATTAATATCATTTAAACTCCACATCGACCCTCTCAGGTGGCCAATATCTTTCTTATTCTACAGATGAGGAAACTGCAGCCCCAAGTTTGTTTTATTCAATGGAACACACCTCAAAACATCAACTCTAGCCGCACGCAAGTCCAAATCCTGTGCTCTAGGAAACCACTCAGTTCCAACAGGAGGATTTTCTTATAGGAAGTAATTACTTGTGTTACAATTGAGTCCTGAAAAATATTTCCTCAGAGGCAGAAATGCTTGTGAAGAATCACTTGAAACCCTTAGTCTGTGCACTATAATTGTATGGTATTAGAGGGAGTAGTTATAGATACCCCTGCCACCCTCTAATTCTGCCTTAGTATTAAGGGGCAGTTTAGAAGAATCTAGTGTCTATTTTCTGGAGGGAAACTAACAGACTACTAGGAGTTCTATTTAGGTTGACAAACAATGCCTTATAAGAAAAATGGACATAAGTTACAGGATGGTGTAGTTTATAGTATTTGCCACCTGGCAAGAACACCAAAGATAGCTACACGAGGTGCCCCAGGAAATTCCGAGGGAAAACTCAAAGTCATGAAGTTACCCGGATTTCTTCAGGCCAACCAGAGAACAGTGAGGTATTAAGGAGTAAGAAAGACTTCTCTCTAAAAGAAAATCATCTCATTTTGAACAAATTATGTGAGAAATAATAGAATTTGTTTCTGCATATAGTACGGTTTTGGAGTTACATCAGAGTACTTGCAAATAAAAGTATCCAAACTTTCACTTAAGTTGGGAGTTACTTAGCCCTTCTGAGTCAAAACAAAGCAAAGAGATGGGAGAGGAGGAGAGGGTCAAGGGAGAATTCACATCTACTGACGACAGAGTAGAGACATGTCAGATATTGCCAAGGCACTTTAGCCAGCACAGCTCGGGATATTCATTATAGTCCCCCAAAAAGGCATAAAAATTAAACCAAGCTGTCTCCAAGGAATAATTAGAAGTGAAAATCAATGAGAAGAAAATGGCTCATATTCTCCTCATTGATTTCCTGTGTACGGTGAGTCAAACTTGACTGTGGGTTGGAAGTCAGTTTGGCTACTTCTCATTTCTTTTCCAGCAGTTGGGTTCTCCTGTCAGTGCCTTTCATGCTGGAGTCTTTCTTTGTTCTAATCACAGCTGTCAGCTATCGAATGAGTCTGACACTCTGACTTCAGAAACGAGGGAATTCACACCCCATGCATATGCAGTCAGCTTCTTCCTTAACACTGACTGACATACAGATATGGTGCACTGCCACTGATCTTCATTTTTTAAAAAATGGTTATGTATATACTGAAGTGGGAATCCCCTTTTCAGAACTACTCCAAGCCCAACAATTGGTCTTTTAGACAATTAGGCTAGTATTACTGTAAAGACCCAGATGTTTATTACTGCAAAATGATAGAGGCAAATCTTTACACACACACACACACACACACACACACACACACACACACACACACACATTCAGATTTTTCCCCTAAACCCTGACTGATCTTTCCAAAGGGCCTCAGCTGGAGTCCCAAGTGCTCAGTGCGAAATTGGAAGGTTAACTGACTTTCTGAGAGTTATCAATGCTTGAAGGGGAAGGAAGGGGAAATCTACAGTGTCCAGAATCATCTCTCCACCCCCAGCAAAAACTGAAACAGAACCAGAGCTTCTCAGAGTATTCCTGTATCGAAGTTATTATCATAAAATGACAGAATCTAAGTTGAAATAGATCTAGTCCAAAACCACCAAATGCACAGCTTTCCTAAGAGAGCCTTTCTAGTCTCTAGCTGACACTCTTGGCAATAAGCACATCCTGTTTGGTGTGAGACTGCTCTCTGAAAATGGAAGCACAGACTGAATCCTATCATGAAAAAGTTATTATAGCATGGTCTTGAGGGAGAGGCGTTCCCTCCCACCTTGTAACTGCATTTAATCATCAATGTTTGTCCTCTTCAAACCCCGGGAATTCACAACCTGACTCCAGCCACAAAATTTCCTTGCTGCACTTCCTACAGCAGTTGGTCTCTTCCTCCCAGGCCACATTAGTATCAACACCTTTCGAAAGGTCAAATGTCTTCTTGTAAGTGCCCAACTCTTCAACTAAGTTGAGAGCAAAAAAAGATGACACAGATAATCAGGTGGGAGCTGGAAACATAAGACTTGTGATGGTGCTTGCTGTACCAGTACTAGCTTTGGGATACGGAGATATAAATGAACACGTATGAATAAATATATATATACGCACATGCAATGCACATGTATATTGAGAGACAGAGAGATGCTCCATGATGTAACTATAAATAAGAAGGAAGGGGTCTATTAGTGCTGCACAGGGCAGAGCACATGTTACAAGGCAGTTGAGTCTGCCACCAAGTACCTAAGGCAGTCCGAGCCCCGGAGTCACATGAACCCATCCCTGTTTATCTGCCCCAACACGTATCGCCCATAGACATTACAGCTCCGCTGGTGGCATTGGTCTGTTTCCCCAGCAGAGCCCGGTACAGGGCAGGTGGTCATCAAAGTTCCTGAGTGGCACTTACAGCCAATGCGTGCTTAAAGGACTTAGAGAACTGACACTCCTGCCGCTGCCAGCCCCACGCCCCTCTGCCCTCCTCAGCCCCATGGCTCTTCAAGTCCGAAAACAGCCCAGGTAAAAGCCAGCTGCCAACTTCACTAACCTTCGCCTACGGCGGCCCGGAGGCATCAACCGCTAAGTCAGGGCGGAAGAGCCAACCCCTGGAGCTGCTGCCCAAGCGCAATGGCGCAGGCGCGACCCTGAAGCTTCCGGGATGCCACTTCCTCCCTTGTCTCCTAGCAACGGTTGGAAGCGTTGTTGACAGCAGTGGAGGCAAGGGCGCCGGAGTGAGTCCAGAGTCTTGCTGGCCGCGCGATGGTAAATTCATGGTCTCCGTCACTGCCCCGCTGCCAAGGGTGCCGATCTGCGTCAGCCTCGGCTTTACGGCTCCCTGCCGCGGCCACGGATGGTGGCTCCAGAGGCTTCTTGGAGGGGCGAGAGGGAGACCCTGGGGAGGGAGAAGAAGATGCCTAGATGGGGCGAGGCTGTCTTGGGGTTGTTTCTTGCCGAGGATGATATCGGGAAATTGGAGAAGGAAATCGAGGAGATGAGAAATCTCGGGAGCCGGGAATGTTTGTGAAGGGGCCCCGGCGAGATGCAGAAGAGAAAAATCTCCTGCTGGGGAGAAAGGAAGAAATGGAGCAGGGAGAACAGGGGAATGGGGCAGGGGACGGAGGCGACATCGAGAGAGAAGAAAATCAAGAGAAAAGAGACGGGGAAGAGATCCACCTTCCTGTCCACAAAAAAATTAAGAAAAGCGCAGTAGGGACTGGGGACAGCTAGGGGTGGGGGACCCAAGGTACTCACTCAGCAACTTAGGAGGACTCAGCAATCAAGAAAGGAGAAGTTCCCTGGAGGAGGGGGGAGTAAACAAAGAAAAGATAAACAGGACGATGGCTGTAAAGAGCTATAGACATTGTCTTAAAGATGGTCAGAAAGGTAATATGGGATCGATGCCCTATATAAGTATTGGGCTTTAGTGCAGTGTCCCGAAGTGAGATGGCAAACATTCATCACGACATAAGATAGCCCAGATGTACCAAATACCGGTGAGTTCCATCGTGAGAAAGTCCTTCCTTCCTTTGTCTAAACCTTCAGAGAGGAGAACGTTACTGGTACTCTTAGTTCCTGTCATGTAGTGATTTCTGTTTTTCACCTGAAGCGAGATGGCTCTGGGCTCAGTCCAATGAGACTCTAGCTCAAAGCTTTCCCTGCAGTAGAAATCAAAACCAGGTGCCCAGTCTTCGTTTTGTTTTGATTTCACAGTTACTTCTGTTTACACCAAATAATGGCAGTTTTCCATTTATTTTCATGGTAAACAATTTCCTCTTAAAATGCATTTATTAAGCTTTTTGGCAAGGAGATTAAAGGACATGCTAGGCAAATGATACAGTGTTTAAAATAGCAAAGATTATGACCCTAAGACAGCAATGCCTGAAACTGAGGAAAAAGCTGCTATAATGGTAGAAAAGATAAGTGCTCGAACTATATTAAGTGCGAAAGAAACTTATCTTTTGACAAAAGTAACATAATGTTCACCTGTGGAATGTGGGGGATATCACAATCCCTCATCAATAGACTGCAGAATGCTCTTTAAATTCAGAATATCCAGGGACAGCTCAGACATGAACAATACGAGTGTGATGGAGAAATAGGGTGAATGCTTAAATTAAAATATTTTATTACAGTAAAAGATATATTTCCACTAATCCCTTTCAAAATACTCCCCCTCACTTCAAACACACTTAAAAGTCGACTTTTAAGTGTCTTTAGTTGCACAACTACGGCTCCCCCAATGTTCTGAAGCAATTCAAAATTTTTACTTTTCATTGTCGTTTTTACTTCGGGGAAGAAGCAGAGTCACACAGGTAGATCAGGACATCATAAGGGTTTTACTTACGAGCCTGCTTTATCTATTGGATGGCACTGGACAGCCACAGGATGACTTTCAGAACTGCTTCTGAAAATGACAAGAATTATGGGATGAGTGTGTCAAAAGCAAAGGGGGGTAATTTGAGGGGAATTAGTGGCAGTGTGTCTGCTAGTGTATAAAATTTTCAGTTTAATGGTTCACTTTATATTTTGATCAATGTGTGCATGTTTAGAAAATATTATTATTGATTTTGGCATCTCTAGATAAGAAGAAAACTTGGTACAATAGAATATATGCAAAAAATACTTTAAGGCTCAATCATGGGATTGCAACATAATCATTCATAGTTTGATATTCAGCTTGCACCAAGACTCAATTTATAGTTATCAAGAGAATCTTGGGATCCTGGAACATGTTATTTTCCATGTTCTGAAACTTAATTATCTGAATGAATACCAAGTTAGGTAACACTAATGAAAATACAGTTTCTCGTTAAAAGCCACTGCTAGAGAAAGGGATGACAATAATACACAAAAGGGGGTTTTTTGAATACAGAAAGATCAACATGTTAAAGGTGACCCAGGGCAGATTTCTATGCAACTTGTGAAAAGTACTTTTCTAGCCAAAATACTCTTCCTGCGAGGCCATATGATCTCTGTCACTAAAAGGGAGCGATCCAAGAGAACTTGCAGGGTTGAATTAGGAGGGATCTTATATAGGTTTGTATGTAGGGCCTGGTGATTTCCAAACTCGCTTTTAAATATCTGGGATTACAGCACCCGGTACCTCCACCTTAGGTTAAGGAGATAGGGGGAAACCTATCCTTCTGAAGATCATTCTCCTTAGGGCTGATACCACTACAGAGACCCTTTTGATTCATTGTCCCTCTGATCTCTTGCAGACAGAGGTAGAGGAGACCTTAAAGAGAATCCAGAGCCACAAAGGAGTGATTGGAACCATGGTTGTAAATGCAGAAGGTAAATATGTCACAGGCTGCCTTCCTGACACACAGAAACCAATCCATGAATTTGTTGACTGTGTCAAGCTTTGAAACAAACATCTTACAGTTTGAAATTGACAGCATATTTTGTAAATTTACAAACAGTCATACGTCAAACATTGTTGAGTATGTATTATATGCCAAGCACTCTGCTGGAAGCTAGGGCTATTCATATTAGCTAGACATGTCTAAAAATGTCTATATATTCCTAAGAAAAACAGATTATATGCTTTTTAAAGCTCTACTATTTCTCTTTCATCATTTCAGGGGTGCCAATAAAACTACCATGTTTAAGATAAGGAGAATAATATTGCTGGCCATTTGATTTTGTTCTGACATTATAAAAGTGCAAAGTTTCAGTCTTCATTTTAAATGAAATTCTTCCTTTACCATAATTAAAAAAATAAAATCACCAAGAATTCATTTTGATGTTATTTACAGTATTTGTGGATATAGCATAAAAAGGCCCAATGCATTTCCAACTATGAAATCTAAAGACCCACCAGACCCTTCCTTGTTCTGGCTACACAACCCTTCTTAAAAATCCACACAGGGCCAGGTTTAGCTCAGTGGCACAAGTACCTGCCTGGCAAATGTGAGGTTGTGAGTTCAAGACCCGGTATCAAAATAATAATAATAGTAATCCACACAGCCCTTCCTGGGCACTTTGTCCCCTGCTCAGCCATAGCAGTGACCTCACAAAGGTGCCTGCTGGTTTCATTGCTCATTCAGGCACTGGTAAAGGCAAAAGATACCAGAAATTCCAGATCATTGTAGAAATAATTCAGTACTCAACATAGTTCCTGATGCAATGTAAACCTTGAATATTACCAGCTCAGGGCCTGGTAGAATCCATCAATACATACTTAATATGCATCAAGCAGCTGAAACTCTGTTTAAACTCTGAATTTTCATGCCTTACCATTAAGAATGGAAGAGAACATACTGTACTTCGCCAGTGGTTATGATGGTTACGTGAAATAATAGTTGTCCAGCACACCCCCTAAAATAGCTAACACTTAATAGAACTGTAATTAAATAATTGTGAGACTGTGGACATTTTAACTAATTTTCACAGATAAAACATTCGATGTTTTATATAATAAAAACTAGCTCAAAACCAAGTATGTAGAGCGAGTGTGATTATAATAAATTCACTCAGCTTAAATACTCAGAGAAGAGAGAGGATCTCCGATCACTCTTTCGGGTGAAGTCCAAGCCACAGCAGACAGCTCCAGGAAGTGCTCCAGCCCCGGGGGTGATCTGGTCAGACCGAGTTTATTTCCAAAGATTTGCATGCACGCTGTGGTAGCCCTCACACGGGCTTTCCGCATGACTTCACCAACAGCCTCCTGAGGTTGGCGTGGGCCTGAGTGCTTTGTTTGTTTCAGCAAAGTCCCTCACACCTGGTGGCTTCAAACAGAAACCTTGTTCTGTCAGCCTGGAGGCCGGAGTGGTCCTGAAAATGGCATCCAGTCACGGTCTTTTCAAGGGTTCTACCGGGAAAGCTTTGCTAGCTCTTCCCGGGCTTCTGGGGGCAGTTGTCAGTCTCTGGCGTCCGGTGGCTTAGGGACACTGCGTCCCCAGTCTTCCACGCTTTCTCGATCACATAGAATCGTCCTCTCCGGTTTCCCCAGTTAGGAGGTTGGGGCACACCCCGTCCCCAGTGGCTTCATTTAGAGACTCTTTCCAAACCACGTGACCATGTCCAGGCTGGACTTGAATTTGAGGGGGACCCTGGAGAGCTGCATCCACCCATTGGTAGCCAGGCGGACTCACCTAGCGTGCTTCGTGGGGCGGGGCTTTCGTAAAGCCTGCGACCCTGGCAATGTGCTTAGGATGCCTCAAAAGCAGACACAGCCTCGGTCCACAAACCTACTCCTAGCATTTACACTACGGGGAACTGAGGAAAAGACTTAGGTAGAAGAATGCGCACTAAGGCACCGTGGGTACTAATAATGAATAAATAGGCAAATAAGAAGATAAATCCATCCCGACAGTAGGGGAAGTTTAAAATTCATGTGTAATATTTACATGATGAGCATGACTGTTTCTCAAGGTAGCTGCAGCCAAGCGCATGCGCACGTGTAGACCGGGGCGACTGTGGAGGGGAGCAGGGGTATACGCCATCGTAAGTAATCTACTGAGTGGTGGCATTAAAAGTGAGTTTTACTTTATTTTCCCGAGGTTTCTCAAAACTTGTCTCAGCCGACGGCAACAAAATATTTTTTAATACCCATTAATTTTTAATTAACCTCTCCTGGGATAAGGTTGTGTAAGGATTCCGGGCACTTTTCAAGGCCTATAGATACTCGATTTTTGCCCAGAAGTTAAATTAACCTTTTCCCCCCAAACCATAAATGAGAGGCTTGTTTTTGTGGTCAGCTTATTAATACCAGCATGCAGGAGCAGGGTGTTTATTAATAGTGTGCAGTGTAAGTTGTGTGACCAGAATGTAACATTCTCAGAGCTCGACTTCAACGGCCTGCTCAGTTTTAGATCAAAGTGTCATTCATTATGGTACAGCCTTCTGGCTTTTGGAAATCTCATGAAATTTCATAGAGAAAACGTTTAACTAATATGGTGTTTGTGTCTCCTTGTTCTCTACTAATGATTTTAGTACACTAATCACAGGCAAATTGCTTTAACATGTCTCAGATTGTATTTTTGGGTGGGTGGGTGAGTGTAGTGGGTTTACTCGGTAAGCACTCCCCATGGACCAGGGTAAATATTAGTTCTTTGGTCTCACTGTTGCTTGTCAATCTACCCATGCTGTGTGGCACAGGTTTCGATTAGCATAGCTTGTTTATTAACATGGATTTCCTATTTATAAAACCACTCACTATTTATAATATTAGAATGTGATCATTCCATTATATACCAGTGAATATAAATATCTATCTCCTTCCTGGTCATATCTATCATATATTCATATGTGTCTAAGCCAAGGTCCTGTAATCTCTTAATTTTAAATATTCTTGGCACTTCTAACAATCCACCATGTGAATTTCATTAGAGTTTATCAGCCGTCCAGCCAATTCCTTTTATTTTGAAATACAATCTAGCAACCAAAGTGCAAATGTAGAGCTGAAGATGATAAACTGAAATAATAAGTACCAGTTTACTGGGATCATATATTTTAAACCAATACCATAAATTTGGCAATATGGAACTTAAAATACACCTATCTTTTTTTGTTCTAGAAGCTCCATTTTAAGAATTTATTCTATACATACATACAAATGTGAAATGACATGTGTAAGGTCACACTGTTTATAAAAGTCAAAGAATAGGAACAGCTTAAATGCCTGGCACAAGGCATGATGAAACAGCTACCACCCTCCCAAAAAAACAGCCACCCAGCAGACTACTGTAGTCACTAGCATGAATGAATCACCACTACCTAGACTGAATCAAGCAATTTCTTTAACTAAACAAAGTTAAGATACAGAATAATGATGCCACTAAAGTGAAGATTATAAACACAAATGCATACATTCTGAAATTGACCTAGAATATGCCTGGAGGAATTCCTAGGCTCCTGTGTGCTAAAATTATGCTTTAAGTTATTTTTTAATTACCTCACAAGGTACCCAGCAAAAGCTCACTAAATAGCTGTTATTTGTTTCCAAGTGTCTCCAATATATATGAAAAACTCCCACATGTTTCCAGAGTGCGGCTTATTATTAGGAAAGGCTTTCTACCTTATTTACTAAAGTGGATTGTACCTATATAGTCCTGAACATCTGACTCATAATCTTCTATACTTTAAGCAATTTATCCGGGTTGTATTTCTTTTGTTAACGCTGAGCAATGCAGGCTCCATAGAGTGTGGCTATTTAGGATGCAAAATAAAAGTATTCATCAAAAGTTATCCTCAAAGGTTGAGTGCTAGCAACATTTCTGTTTCCGGTTTGTCAAAGACGTGCTTTGTGACCTTCCATCAGGCGAGGAGAGGAGATGTGGCCAACATATAATAATTTGGAAATGAGCAGTTGTATATCATACCTTATCTATTGACGAGGCTTCCCTGTAAGTCCTGTGCTTACATTCTTTAGCAAGACTTGTGCTGGAGATAGTAGTTATCTTAAAAAGTAACTAGTCTCCAGCAGGGTAGAACGGATTCTCTCCAACAGCCTCATCAAAATTTGATAAAACTTTCAGTTCTGAGTACTCTTTACCCTGGAAAGTGCTCTTTGTGTAATCATTTCTGGAGCTACACTTTCTGAAGGAAAATGAAGAACCAGGTTAGATTCTTTTATTGATTGGCTTTAATTCAGGTACCTAAGGAATGTGTCAGCAATCTCCACTGCACTCCACGTGTCCCTCTAAAGTAAAGGCACCTCTGCAAAGAAAGCCCCTGGAATTGCTATTTGACAGCCCTCAAAATACAACGAAGGCTCTCCTTGTTTAGAGATAATACAGTGTATACAAACTGCCTATCACAGCACCTGTTACATAATAGGTAGGAAGCGCTGGCTGACCTGAATTAGCTGGATTGATTTAAGCAGAAGTGAATTATATTTGTGTATTTGTCTGGCTAAAATCTTACAGCTAAGTTAATAGATTGCATTTGATACTCATAGTAGAACAATAGAGCAATCAAGTAGCCAAGTGTAATAATACTTAAAATCAAAAATGTGTGCAAACCAGTGAATGCAGAGCAAAACTACATAATCTTTGTTGCCTTGTTTTTCTAACATAAAATTGTAAGGTTTGCAAAATACTGTGTGAGGCATTAAGAAGAAATTTTGAAAAATCTCTTTTGACTCCAGCATGGGCAGCGACACCTCTTTATGATTCAGGTTTCAGGAAGAAAGTCTCCCACCATTCCTCATACAAAGCATCCCAAAGCAGACTTCCTGTAGATAGGGTGCTTAGGAAGTTACTTTATATACAAATGAATTCACTGAGGGCTAAAATAATTGATGAACAACTTCCACGTGACGTGTGCACAAACCATTCATCACACCATTACCTATAAAAATGTAAAGATCAATTGTCCAAACAACAGGCGATTGAATGCATTATGATATGGCCACCAAATATTTAAGTATGTACAGTTTAAAACTAATGGTGTGATGACACTATCCACAAGAACAACTGTACACTCCAACCGAAAGGAAAAAACAAGCAACAGTCAATTTCGTAAATACAGTTTGCCTAGGTTTACACTTAAACATCCATGTAGAGATGAAAACCATGATAAGGCTGTAAACTGAAATTGTTACCAGTAATGTCCGCTATCACTTTTTCATCCTCTTTGCCTTTGGCAATGTTTTGTGGTAACTTTATAATGTTCATACTTAACCCCCAATCACATTTCATAATAGGTATCCCTATTCGGACCACTCTGGACAACTCGACCACGGTTCAGTATGCAGGTCTTCTCCATCAGCTCACAATAAAAGCCAAGAGCACGATCCGAGATATTGATCCTCAGAATGACTTAACTTTCCTTAGGATCAGGTCAAAGAAACACGAAATCATGGTCGCTCCAGGTAACCCGGCATTTCGTTTGTGTATTGAAAGCCTCTTTCCACTTTACTGGTTAAAAGCCTTGTTTCAAAGAGCAGGGGACTGTGGATTTTAAGATGCAATATAAAACATGATTTTCTTGGGTTACAAAATGAAGGTGTTAGAATCTGAAAATTCCAACTTGAAAATTGTATGAAATTCATGATCGATTCGATCTTTGCATACACTGAATGCTGTTTGCCTTTACTCTCAGCTAACAGAAAATGTGGGTACAGTTCTCATTTTCAGCAAATCAGGCACACAGACTGCAGAGTGTGCAGACACAAGCCCTGTCCAGAGAGTAAATGGGGAGAGCTCGAAGGCCCGCTCTCTACAGGTAAAGCACAGCCAGCCTGGCCTACAGGAAGGCAGCTGCCCCAAAGCGCACCCTTCTGCAGAGTCACTCAATAACTATGTCATGCTCCTAACCCTAGCCCAGAACACACTTCTGTGTAGCACATCCGTCAAATCAGAATCACCACTCTGTGGGTTGTCTTGTGATCCTGTTGGTGACTTCCTTTGATGTGCAAACGCTTTTTAATGAATGAGATCCCAGTTGTTGATTCTTTGTAGTATTTCCCGTGCAATCTAGGTTTTGCTCATGAACTCTCTGCCTACACCTGTGTCTTCAAGATTTCTACCTGTTTTCTCTCCCACTAGTTTTAGTGTTTCTGTTTTAATATTTAGAACTTGGATCCATTTTGATTTTAGTTCAGTGGATGGTGATAGGCATGGCTCTAGTTTTAGTCTTTAGCATATGGAAAGCCAGTGTACCAGCAGTATCTATTAACGAGGCTATCTTTCTTCCACTGATGCCTTTGTCAAAGATAAGGTGGCTGAGTGTCTTTGGTGTTATGTCTGCATCTTCTATTCTGTTCCACTGATCCTCAAGTCTGTTTTTGTGCCAGTACCATGCTGATTTTATCACAGTAGCTCTGTAATATAATTGCAAGTCAGGGGTTGTGATGCTCCCTGACTTGCCTTTGTTGCCCAGAATTGCTTTTGCTATTCTAGATATCTTCTGTTTCCAAATGAATTTTAGGAATGTTTTCTCTAATTCTTTAAGATATGCTAATGGTATTTTGTTGGGTTTGCATTAAATCTGTGCAACAGTTTTGGGAATGTGGTCATTTTCACTATTTTGATTCTTCCTGTCCATGAGCAAGGGCTGTCTTTCCACTTTCTGATATCCTCTTCCATTTCCTTTCTCAGAGTACTGCAATTTTCAATATATAGATATTTTACTTCCTTTGTAAATTGATTCCCAAGTATTTCATCTTTTTGGATGCCATTGTGAAGGGTATGGTTTCCCTAATTTCTCTCTCAGTGAATTTGTTGTTTGATTTTTGAGTATTGACTTTGTATCCAGCTGTGCTAATGAATTTGGTTATTAAATCTAGAAGTCTATTCGTGGAGTTTTTTGGAGTCTTCAATGTAGAGTGTCATATCATCAACAAATAATGGTAATTTCACTTCTTCCCTTCCTATCCTCATTCCTTTATTTCTTCCTCTTTTCTAATTGCTCTGGCTATTGAATAGGAGTGATGAGAGTCAACATCCTTGTCTTGTTCCTGATTTTGGAGTGAAAGCTTTCAGTTTTTGACCAGTAGTATGATGTTGGCTGTTGGTTTGTCTGGGAATCCCCAAGCCCTTTGGGCCACAAATCAAGGGCACCTGTTGCCTGGAAGAAAAGATTTGCCACTTACTGGAGCCCCTGGGCCTCAAGTGCACCTTCATTGATGACTTTGACTGCTACCTGACATAGTCGGAGATTCTTGCACCTGTACCAACATCCGCCGGATGCCCTTTGCCTTCAAGTGGTGGAAGATGGTGCCTTAGCCTCAGCCCTGGAGCTGCTCAGCCCCATCCCAACACCAGTAGCCTGTTATCACCATGCAGCAGCATGATTCCTGGGCCATTTGTGGGGGTGGCTGGAGAGTCGAGGCAATGCTTCCCTTGCCCTGGTTAGCCGTGTCCTTCAGGTCCAGTAGGGTGGCAGATGCTACCAGCTCAAACCTCCTGGAAGGGGGAGATGGAAAACTGGTCTTCAACCATGTTTACTAAAGAGCCAATAAAGGTCTCGATGTTCTGAGCGCAAAAAAAAAAAAAAAAAATGTTGACTCTCATCACTCCTATTCAATAGCCAGAGCAATTAGGGCTTTTATCATGAATGGGTGTTGCACTTGTCAAATACTTTTCCTCCATCTATTGAGATAGTCATGTGATTTTTGTCTTTGGCTATCTTAATATGGCATATTACATTTATTAATTTGTGTATATGGAACCATCCCTGAATCCCTGGGGAAGAAACTGTAGTCACCTGTCCCTTAGTAAAAGGACTTATATTTAGAACATATAAACATTTGAAAAAGTCAGATCCCCCACCAAATTCAAAGACCAAATCCAAAAATGGGCATTTGAGGTTCATACACACTTTTCAGATGAATAAATACAAATGGCAAATAAATATATTTTAAAAAATGTTCAACATCATTGGTCATTCGAGAGATACAAATTAAAACAACACTGAGATTCCATCTCACTCCAGAAAAAAATGGCTATCATCAAGAAATCAACCAATAATAAGTGCTGGAGGGGCTGTGGGGAGAAAGGAACCCTTCTCCACTGTTTGTGGGAATATAGACTGGTGCAACCACTGTGGAAATCAATCTGGAGATTCCTCAAAATACTATGATTAGAGGTTCCACTTGACCCAGTTATTCCCCTTGTGGGTATCTTCCTGAAAGAATTAAAAACATCTTTCCACAGCAATATATGCATCCCCATGTCTATAGCAGCACAATCTGTAATAGCTTAAATATTGGAAACAGCCCAAATGCTCATCAACTGAGGAATGGATAAAAAAATATGTGGTATTTTTATACAATGAGTACTATTCAGCCATAAAGAAGGATAAACTTGAGACATTTGTAGGCAAATGGATGCAGTTTGAAACGATACTCGTAAGTGAAATAAATCAGACTCACATGTGTAAACATCATATTGTCACCTGCATATGAGAAACTGAAAGAGTAAATAAGGTACAATAGATATTGTGAAATGGGAAGACATTATTCAAAAATAAAGAGGAACTAGGGTGGGAGAAAGGAAGTAAGAGAAAAGGAAAAAAATACAAGGTAGTTATACTACTAATTTCTCTTCATTAAAAAGAAAGATTTTTGACAATATCGTTTGGAGAATTTTTAAGCCCATATCTTACACTCTGAGTAACTACTTTGACATAACAATACACAATGTATTAACTATGATTATTCTATTTTTATGAAATTTTGATTTTTCAATACAATAAAAAGATTAGAATTTCCCAAAAACTAAATATGGCTTTGTAATTTCATTCTGCGAGCATTTTTAAATGATGGCCCATGCCTGGGACACCATCCCCAGACCAGCGAAATCAGACTCTCCGGGGCAGGCTGGGGTGTGTCGTTTTTAAATACCAGGTAATGCTGATAAGCAGCCATTAGTCTCTAGGGCCGTGTGACATTCAGAAGAGAAAAAACAGATCCGCAGCTATGTTTGAGTACTAACTGGAATTTCTAGAGGGAATTAATCTTGTCCGCATCTCTCCGTAGATAAGGAATATCTTCTCATCGTCATTCAGAATCCCTGTGAGTAGCCCTGCTACAACCACGTCTGCCCCCAGGACGCCGAGGTGGAAACACTTTACTCTTTAATGATTCCTGGAAGTACATCCCAGTCTGAGTCTCAGACTTTCGTTTCTATTTTTACATCTCAACTACTCCATGTGTCTCCTTTAGTCCCTTTTCATTGCACCATGAACTTGTTGTACTTTTTACTAAATAATAAATGAATTTTGGTATGCAAGTCTCTCTTCTTTAGAGCCGAAGGGTTCTAGAAACTGAAGGATTCCAGCCCTTCTTTAGGAGTAGCTGTCGCCGAGGTTAACTCCAAGTGTAACTTTGCCTGTTCTGTAACTGTGAGAAAGTGGAGTCTGGTTCGAAGTTGAGCTCAGTGCTGGAGCTCGAACCTTCTGTAGTGCTTACCACCTGGTTCTTCTCGGTGCTTCTGTCTCACCAGCCTGAGGGGACCAGGTATGTGTCTTGGGAAAGGCCACACACATACAAGGTGACGCCAGAGGGTCTTATCTTCGCTAGACATTTCAAACATTCAGAAAATAATATAACAAATACGGAGGATTTCTGTGCTCACCAAGCCAGTTAGATGTTAATAGTTCGCCATACTTGTTTTACTTACATCGTCCTTTTTAGAAGTAAGTGCTGCATTTTTAAATAAACTGGAGATTCTTGTGACGTGTGAAATGGGAAGAAAGTGTTCAAAAGGAAAGAACTAGGATGGGTGAAGAGGGAAAGGAAGGGAAAAGGGAAGGAAAACAATTTAAAAAGGATAAAATGGAAACAGCTTTGTAAATAAGGAAAGGAAGATGCATTGAAGGAAAGAGAGGGGTTTGGAAAAGTAGAGAAACCAAAATATATGATGCACAGGTACAAATTCCTTATGATGAATATGATCATTATGTATATCTAAAATGTACCAATAAACTTAATTTTATACAAAAAAACAAGCAGAGATCCTGCTTGCCCCTTACCCAGCTCCCCCCACGGCCACATCGTCCAGGTCCCTAACTGAGCGTCACACCCAGGAAACTGACGCTGGTCCAGTCAACATACAAACCATTTCCCTTGTGTAGCGCCCAGCCCCACTTATGAACTCCGACAATCACTTGTCTTTCCTCCATTCCTATCATTTTGTCGCACCAAAGACGCAGTTATCTAAATAAAATAATGCAATACGGTACGTAATCACCAGAGACTGACCATCTTTCACTCGGTATAATACTTTTGAGATTTGTTCAAAAAAATGGGAAGGAAAGCATTGTAGATAGGGCTGTAGGCTGCTTCTCCTGCTTGGGGCTCACACAGGGCTCTGGTCTGGAGTCCAGCTCAGCCCACACTGGGGTCCTGGGCACCTTCACCTGCATTCCTGCTTCTCTCCCACGGCAAGCCAAGGGCAGAGGATGGTGCACATACACTTAATGCTTACACACACACCCTGGACATCGCATCGCGTCCCCTGGGGCTTTCACAGCAACCCAAACAGAGGGATGCTGGTCTAAGCAAAAGGAGGACCTGAGGCAGATCCCTAAGGCTTGAGTGATGACAAGGAGTGGCCTAGGACACATGTGAGTTCCAGGGGCAGCCCTGGGGGGGTCTCATGTCACCGGGTCAGCATGGTTACAAGCAGGATTCTGACTCTGTCTTCAGAGAGAAGAGATGAGCCTCAGCTGTAACAGAAACGAGCCCCTCAAGCCCGTGGGTGAACCCGGAAGAAGGGATTGGGGTAGAGAATTGTACCGCAGCAGGTGTCTGAGACATGGCCCCACACTTTCTATCTTAAAAGTCTGCAAACTTACAGAAGGTGAGAAAGCAGAGCACGGTGAACACTCATAGAAGCTCACGCACATTCACCAACTGCTAGTGTTTTATGACATTTGCCTCATCTCTCTATGCACACATATTTCATACTTAAACATATTTTTTACATGCAGACCCTGTAAAAGCTGCAGATTCCCCCATACGTCCAACACTTCAGCAGGTATTTCTCCAAAATAAGGATATCCTCTTACGTAACCACAACATCAATTTCATACATATGAAATTTAATTCACATAATACCATCTAACAACCATATTGAAATTTCCACAGGGGTCCAAATAATGCCCTTAATAACTGCTTTTTTAAAAAATCTTGGCTCCTGTCCAGGACTACATATTGTAATTGGTTTGTCATGCATCTTTTCGGAGGGCAGAGTACCAGGAATTGAACTCGCAAACTTATGCTTGCAGGCAGGTGCTTATGCCACTGAACAGTATCCCCAGCCCCCAATGCATCTTTTTTTAAGCTGTGTTTAGAAACCTTTCTCCTCCACTCCTCTAGCTTTAGACACCATCTACATTTACTTGCCCTCCTTCAAGTCTCCTGACCCCAGTTTCTTTAGCTCCTCCTGATTGGACCCCGACACAGCCTATAACTACAAATAATTCACCAGAAGAGCAGGTCTTCGTCACAAATAAGGGCTTCCCCAGCGTTCCACCTCTTCCTTCAGCCAAGCAAAGTCTGGGTACCATAACACAGGACCCCTTCACCCCGGACAGTATCCACATCTGCTCAGAGTTCCAACATAAACAAGGTCTTGCTAGAATCCAAAAGGCAAAATAAGGGGAAGTCCCTTCTATTGTAGCGTTACAGATTCTCAAAGCTGAAGAAAACCATAGAGATGGTCTGTCTGGCCCTTGGTTTTACCGATGAGGATTTCACCTGGGCCAGGTATTCTCAAGGCTTCAGGTACATGACCTTGTGTTGCTCTGATTAAGCTGGCAGGACTGGGACTTAGAACTGCGCAGGAGCTCCAGGGAAATCCCTCCACACCCTCCCGCAGCTTGTTTTTAGAAAGTACAGAACCAATCACTCTTTCCAAGTGTCCCAGAGACAATGTTAGATTCTGACACCTGACACTAGCGCCCCTCCCCCTACTCGTGCGACCCACCCAGAGCTCATGGGCAGATGTGTGGCTCAGCGCTAAAGCCACTTCCTTCCTCCCAGCCTGGCCAGAAATTTCAAGCCCCATTTGAGACGGAACAGTGTGAAATCCCTGGCAGGTGCAGATGGCACTACCACAAGTGCCAGGGCTCCGTGTGGCCTCTTCTGGGAAGAAGGCCTTTCTTTCCATCCCTCTGAGCAGGGAACTTGCAGCAATCTTGCCAGCACCTTTGCATCCATAGGAAACCGTGACAACAGAAGGTAGAGGTTGCTAAGCCGAGGGCAACTGAGGAGGATGTGGTGTCGCAGAATGCGCGCCACCCCCTCCACCTTCCACAGGCAGACCTTCGCCTTCCCTCCTGGAGTCACAGCAGCGTGGTTAATCAGCTGTATTTAAAAGATGCCTGGGCCGATACACTGAAGGTCTACATGCACCAAAGCATTGGTGGAGATCTTGTTTCCCATGAGAGGAGCAAGTCTGGGCTCGTGTGCTATCGCCTCTTACTCCAGCAAGCTATAAATTTTACCTGAACAATAGGAGAGCTATTTGCAGAGTCTCTGGAGGAACATAGCCCAACCATAAATAGTAATGATAATGAACTTGGAAAGGCCAGCTTAATAAAATAACTGAAAATGCATTTGCGCCTCATGGGCATTACGACCTCCCCAATCTTCATCTCTGGACAGTAGGACCCTCCCAGCAGAAGTTGGGGGACCCCACCCAGAGCTCTAGAACAAGATCACGTATCCTCCGCCAAAGCCCAAATCACCTGAGACCAATGCTTGGGGGGGGGTATTTTTGTTTTTGTTTTTGTTTTGCTTTCCTCTTGAATTTTGAAACATTATAGTTGTCTTCAATGACATATTTGACATGGGGCAAAATATTCTCACTGTTCTAACATTAGAAAATTATGTCTCTGAAGTAGAAATTACAGCATATGTAGGTGACCTGGCCCTGTTCACTCAACCACTGTTTGATCTCATACATTTTAGAACCCAAGTGGCTGAGATGGCACAGGGTAACGTGGAGGCAGGATCTCGCCCATCTGCTGAGAGAGAGCACCTTGTGAGACCTGGAACCCTGGCACCTGTGTCGTGATGGGGAGACTGGGAATCTCAACTCACAGCCAAAGAGTTGGCTTCTCTGCAGTATATTCCAGAAGCTACATCATCCAGTGACCTGCAGATGCTCCACTTGTTGAGGACCCCACCTGGCTCCAAGAGGTGACACAGAGGAAGAGGCCAGCACTCCTGGGTTGCCAGAGCCCCAATTCCCAGATCACTGCACAAACCCAGCACAGGGTCCCATCTGGAGCAAAGAGAAGAGCCGCGGATCACTGAGAGAAGAATCTTCCCATGGACCTGGTCAGTCCTCTAATTCATTTCAGAAGCACAGTTTCAACCCCCAGTCAGTTCCAAGCCAAGGCATTTTTTGAAGAGATGCCATCCATCAGCTCAAAAAAGGAGCAACCCCAGCCTGGAGAAAAACTCCACAACAAGCTGAAGAAAACATTTAGCAGCATGGAACCACTCTGTCAGTGCCACAGAGTTCATGCTGGGGAGGCCCCCTCCGAAAGACAAGAGAGCAGAAAACCCTTCTTCTGAGATGCTCTTTTAATCAGGCCTGAAAACATCCACAGCACGGACAGCTGTGCATGCAAACAGTGTGAAACGTGCTTCCAGTACAGCTTTAAATCATGCTGCAGAGAACTTCGGAGAGTGCAGGCAAACATTCAATATTCTTCCAATCTGCAGCACGACCTGAGGACCCACACAGGTGAGAAGCCCTTTGAATGCAGCCACTGCAAAAAAGCAGGAAGCACTCACCACTGAGCACTGCACCCTCACGCCAGGGAGAAGCCCTATGCATGCAACCATAGGAAAAGCCCTGCCACACCATCACACACCTGAACTTGCACAAGAGAATCCTCACTGGAAGAGGGTGTCCAGGCATAGGACCTGTGGGCAGGTTTTGAGTCACCTCTCCACCCTAAAAAGTCACGCACAAACTCACACTGGGGAGAAGCTCTGTGGCTGCCAGGAATGCAGGGGGCACTTGGCCAGTCATCACACCTCACTGCCCATGTGAGAGTCCCACATAGTGGTGGGAGCCCATCCATGCAGTCAGAATGAGAAAGCCTTTAGACACAGCTCATCACACCATGCACCATCAGATCCGCACCGGGTAAGAGAGAGCCAGGCCTGGTGGCTTGGCCTTGTTGGTGGTTCACACCATACCTGCAGTAGACTCTTTGCCAGCTGACTTCTGGTTTGTACAGATATAAACATTACAGGCTGCCATTGTCTTTTAACACTTGTTTGCCTGCATCTTGCTTCCACGTCTAGTCCAATTTGTGTATCTGCAGATGCCACATCTGTGGATTCAACAAATTACATATTGAAAATATCAAGGAATGCTTGCATCTGTACTGAACAGTTGCATACTTCTCTGCTTGTCATTATCTGCTGAACAATACAGCATAACAACTATTTACACAGCATTTACATTGTGTTAGTCACCTAGAGATGGGAAGATGAGCAGAGATTACATGCAAATGCTATTCCATTTCCTACACAGAACTCCAGCGTCCTAAAATTTTGGTATGTGAGTGGAGTCTAAACCTCATTTTCATGGGTACTGGGGGAAGAATATATGTTTTCACTCTGGTTTAATTCTAGTATTGTTTTCACTTCTATTATCACTTGTTCTTCCACTCAAGTGTTATTTGGAATGGAATTACATCTTAAAATACCACTTCATAGATATATTTTTATAGAGATATAATTACTTAGAACAAATGCATAAATTATAACTACAGTTTTGATATGCTTGACACACATGTATATTTATATGTTACCAATCCCCTATCCCAGGCTTAGAATGTTTTCTATCATTCTAGAAGGTTCTTGCTTATTAAATGGTGATTTCTTAATTGCCTTTCTTGTTTGGTTGTTTAATTTAATTACACAGTGAGCAGAACGTGTGGTTTTTGCATTAGTGAATTTTAAGTATTTTTGACATATCTGCCTGTTACCAGCCAAAATTGGTCCTTCCTTACTATAATAACCTTTTTCTTTTTTGGTCACCTTGATAACACGCACTGTGGAAAACCCTCCATCTCCCAGCTAGGAAAGCATGTTGCTCCTGGCTAGTGAACATATTATAAAACACCAGGTATGATTCTAGGGAAAGACACTGCACACACATGGCTTAATTTGGGCAGATCTCTCCACGCATTGCCTTTTGCACAAGCAGACCTGATGTTCAAATCTAGAGGAGCCACCCCGTTACCATCAGCATAAAACCCTCAAGCAAAGTAGAGGGTGGCCAAAAGTCACAACCCTTGGACTTCCCTAAACAACTTTTAGAACACATAGAGTTAGAATTTTTGTGAATCTGCACCAGTCCTGAGCTATTTATTTCTGGATGTCTCATTATATGAAAAAAAAACAACAACAACAAACTGTGTAATGGTTCAGTAATTAAAGAAGAGGGTAGAAGAGAAAGCGTTGGGCTTATTTCACATAATGGAGTCCCTAACTGGTAAACTTAGCATATGGCACTTTATATAAACACTTTATCACTGGTTGAAATCAACTCACTAGATTGAACATATTAATTGTGCTTTAAAAAAACCATCTACTCATTTATAAATACTGATCTCTGATCTGTTTCTCAAACAGGTGGATTGTTGGATAACCCTCGTAATTCTGTCAATTTTTAAATATATGGATATGTTGTGAACCAATGGAATTAAGTGAACAGCTTTTGACATTAGCAAAAAAAGAGAAAGAAAAGAAAAAAGTGGGTCATGTGTGGAACCATAACAGAGCTTTTAGAATATCCAACCAAGGTCTTTACAAAAGATAAATCGTCTCTCAAACCTGGAGAACCACAAAGCTCCCGCACTTCCTTAATACAAAGTCATCTAATAATGGAAGCTCAGGCAGCCCTTGGGAAGTTTGGAATATGTAAGGTTACCGACACCTCGCTGGTATAGTTCCTACTCAAGAGCAGACCCACAGGGTTGGCCAGGCCCCCCGCCATTTCTTATACCCAGAGGAAAGAAGACTGAAACTTCTTAGTTCTCCCCAGCTTCTTCTCCCCAAAAACTGCCCCTTTCTTACTTCTTTTCACCGTGTATGACTCCAGGACTCCCTGGCTGCATGCAGAAAAAAATCATGTTTCTTTCTTCAGCTTTATAGCATGAGACACAAGACAGTGCAGCTGAAAAGCATGAGATCTAGAGCTGGACTTACTATTTGTCAGTGACTTCTCTGAACCTTGGTTTCCTTGCCTACAAATGTAAAGCATGTCCATCCACAAAGACCTTGCATCCTGAAGCATACACCACAACATAGACAGCAATTATCGGTATTCACAGTAGCAAAATCAGCAAAATAAACCAAGTTCGCCATAATGCAATCTGATTATTACATCTCCCTGTAGCCCCTTCTTATCTTCAACCACAGGCAGAGTTGTAACCCTGTTAGATACACAGTTGTATATAATTCCTTTACTTATAATAATAATTACAATAAGCATCTCCACCTTCCTACCTAGAATCCCTATTGATTTTGCTTAATATCTGAATGCATTTGCACCTGTGGCAGCGAGGGGTGGAGATCTTGCTGCAGGGAGGCCAATGGGAGATGCAGCTTGACACTAAGAAGAGTGACAGTGCTCAGTCTGCACAAAGCCAGATGCTGGCAGAGACTGTACAGTTTCCACAGGGGAACCAAACAGGCAGATCTCAGAGGGAAAGGACTTGCACTGTAACACAAGGCGAGAGGACGAGCATTTGCGCTGTCCACCGCCTGAAGCCTTCTAGGCCCTCAGCTGCATTTGGACCCTTGGGGTTCTACGAGGTGGCCCTAGAGACTTAAAATACTCCTTTCCCTTTCTGTGCACTGCCAGAGTGGGTTTCCACTGCCTGAAACAGAAAGGACCTTAACTAACTAACACATTTGGGCTATATTTGGGTCACCTCCGGCTGCTTTAGTCAGACACAGCCAAGGAAGCAGAGCCAGACTGCGGGCTCCCTGGGAAGTGTGTATTAGTGAGAGGCCCGAACAGATGGAGCGCGGTCACCCACTCTCCTGCTCCCAAGCATGCCTGAGACTTTGGTCAAACAGGAACAGGGTGTGCGTGGACCCCGAAGGTTGGAGCGCTGGGGGCAAGGAGGTCCTGCAGCACTGCTCTCACGGAGAAGCAAAGTCCCCTTTATTTCCACCTGCTTGCCGAGTGGCCTCTGCCTCTGTCATTGGCCAGAAAGAGAACTGGCCACCTGGACTCTGGGCAGGTGCATCCTCAAGGCCCACACCAGGTGGCCAGGGGTGCTGGCAGGCTGGAGAGACAAGAGGACAAACGAGACAGGACAGACTCACAGGAGTGTTGGTGGAGCCCCGCCCACACAGGGCCATGTAGTACACAATGAAGAGCGCTGCTCTGTAGCCAGATGGGTCTACCCTGTCTCTCAGTGCTGCTATCAATAATGAAAATGAGAATCAAAACAAGAAGAGCTGCCGCGCTGCAGCTCGCATTAGCTGGTCCTTTACTTCGTCACAGACACGTTGGGTTCTCACAGCAGGGTCACTCCATGGAGAAGAACACCATGACTCAGACCGATCCCACAGGTTTCCAAAATCAGTGTGGCACTTTTGTGTGCCACAGCAGGCATCAAGTTCGTCACCCCTGCACTGCACAGTCGCCAGGCACAGGGTGAGGAACTGACCATCTCCAAGCCCAAGAATCCATGTGTGTCAAACACAGGGCACATTGTGGGGAGGTAAAAGAGTTTACATAGAGCACCCAACACTTGGCAGAAGTGCAACCCTTAGTAGTTGCTGTCGTCATGACCATTATTATCTAGAGAACCGAGACACGGGGAGCATAATCTAAGTAGTAGGAATTTATCGCCATAAATAAGATCAAGGTCACAATTTTGCTACTTGATTTTACCCCATGGAATATTTCTAATCCTCTTCTCAGAGTCTTTGGAATCCCCAGAAATCAGCTGCCCATCTGGTCAACAGGATGCCAGAACTTTATTCCATGAAATATCATAGAATTAATCTCTCAGTCAAGAAAACATCTAAAAGCACAACTCATAATAGCTAAATCTTGGGAGCAGCCTATACATCTAGTGATAGGTAAACAGATGAAGAAAATATGATATATATCCACCATGGAGTACTACTCAGTCATAAAGAAGGATGAATCAGAACCATTTGTATGAAAATAGGTGCATCTTTAGACCCATAATGCTAGGTGAAATATATTAGACACAGAAGGTGAAATATCACATGCTATCTCATATAAAAATCCAAAATGTGAATAATTTAGAGAGCAAAGCAAAAGACGGATGATAGAAAACAGGGAGGTAGGCTTTGTGGAGGTGAACGGGGACCCGGGGAAAGGGGAGATGACAGGACAGAGACGGAAAGGGAACTAGAAATGATTAAGATGCAGTGTGTATGTGTGCCAGCTCCCTAAGACGAGTGTAACTCTTACGTGTTGCAAACACGTACCGATCACAATTACACAGCTGCATTCTGGGTGTTCACCGAGCCTCTACTTCATCCCCCTCACCGCATCTATGCCCTTCATCCCCTCCCAACTCGGCCTCCCCTTGTAACCAGCTGGAGCCGTTCCTTCCCATGTGTCTCTGCTCAGCCTCATCTGCAGACAGCTTTGCTACTTAGTCCGCCTGGCTGGGTCAGTTCCAGTTCATCAGGCCGGCTTCCGGGCCTGTACTGACTGAACGCATGGACTCCACGATCCAATCCGGAGGAGCCAAGTGCGGGGTGCATTCGACAGTGCTTTGGGCTTGAGGTCAAAACCATGCTGTTCTTATCCCCAGTGCCTTGCAGCGGCTCCAGTGCAGACCCTGAGGGGTAAAGAGTCGACCTCTCCACCCCCACCCCTCATTTAGAAACATCCTAGGATCAGTTGCTCCCAAGGGGTCCACCAAGGAGCACCCCCTGACACAGGCATCCTCAGCTGAATCTCTTGTGAATACTTAGGATGGGATTCTGAGCAATTATTATCTTTCACAGGTGAAGGTCTCAATTCAGATTGAGAATGAATGGGGGAGCGGCGGGCCCTTGACTCCACCCACGTGCGTCTGCACCTGGGAGAACTTCTGCTTCCCAGTCAGCCTCGAGGAGCTCCGTGGGGCCAGGAGAGTGAAGGTCCCGCTTCTCAGAGGGGCCCCCACCGTCCTGGCTGCACCCTTTGCCCAGCGTGGAAGCGGGGCTGAATGGGCAAATCCAGAAGGCCTCTGCGGGGTGGGCTGGCCCTGGCATCGTGGGATCATAATGCACCCAAAGGTGCCATCAGCCGGATCCTTTACCCATTGTGAGCTTTAAGTCACTGGCCAACTATGGACCTTTGGGTTGGGTGTTTGATAATATCTCAAGGAAAGCAGGGGAAGTAATTGTCTACTGTCTCCAGGATAAAAACAATACTAGTATTAGTAACAAAGGCACAACATGACAGTGAGGGCAGGAAGATGAGAGAGGAGAATTTATCTGAACATGCATGCCTACTCTTGCCAAGCCTGGCAATTTCTGGGAGAGGCAAACAGATTATTAGCCATTTATGAAATCTCAGAGTAACAAAGATTACCGGCTCCATCTGAGGATGTGAAGGAGGAAGCGCAGTGCTTAACCAGGAAACTGCAAACCTGATGATGTCACATTCTGGAACCATTAACCAGAAATTATGCCAGGTACATTTGGTGCACAGAGCAGAGATGGGTGACCTCATGCCTGTCCAAAAGAGCTCCGTGTACCAATGGGGAGAGGTGTGCAAAGACACACGTTTTCAATCCAGAGAGGTAAGAGACAGCAGCAAAAGGACAGCAACTGGGCTGATAGAGACAAAGGGCAGGCCACGCCTGTGGGTGTAAGGAAGGCTGCTTTAGGGCAGACCCGACTGACCTGGATGTGCAAGGCTGAATAGGAGTTTGCAATGAGGTGCAGAGAAAAAGCTATCTGGAGAGGAGGAGATGCAAAGCAAGGTTCATTCTAGATCGGTGGTTTTCAAATCTTGCTTTAGGAATAGCAACCTTGGCCCACACAGAACCTTGATCAAAGATAACCAAAGCCACCCCACAGCAGAACGGGGCTCCTCTTCCATTCCAGCTGCCTCTCCTGACTTTGACCATCACACACTTCCACACAGTGGTCCCTCAGGGGGTGTTCCAAGGAGCTCCAGGGCCACATGAGCGGATTGGAAACCACTGGGATAATCAGTACAAATTCTGAAACTGCAATGGTGCAAACCAGAACCAGGATAGCTGGAGAAAGCTGTGCTGCTTTCTAGTGGAGCATCCACTTTTACTCTGATAGTTGAATTTAATGGCTTTGGTTTTCCTACGGAAGGGTCTGACGTCACCCTTGTGAGCATCTCCTGCAAAATCAGCCTTGTGTGTGGCTCTATCTCTCTTTACATCTCAAGCACCAGACAAATGAGGATCTCTCTTCTCACCGAAGTCTTCCCAGCTGCAAAGCCCGAATGTTATCTGACACTCATCTGCACTGGACAATGTCCCAGGCTGACACAGACCCGACAGCACATTGCGACTACTGCACAGATGCTTGGTGAATTAACATACACTTCCAGGTCTCAGCTTGTTAATGCTCAAAGCCATCCACTGTATTTCAGGGTTTTTCAGATTTGCCTGATTATAATAACCCGTGGTACCTCTTGAAAACTCAGGTCTCCATGGCTCTGATCGTCAGCTCCTGTGTCATTTTTCCCCCCACTGGGATGGAACCCTAGGTGTCCCACATGCCTAGGCAAGTGCTCTACCTCTGAGCTACACCCCCAGACCTTTTATTTTGAAAGAGCCTGAGCTTCCAGGTTGGCCTTGGATCCATGATCCTCCTGCCTCTCAGCCTCCTGAGAGCCAGGATTACAGGACCAGGCCTCTTCCCCCAGCCCTGTGTCTTTCTATTTCAAGTGGGATCACTAGACCAGAGTCAGAGGTGTCACCAGGGAACTTGTCAGAAAGGCAGAATCTTGAGCCTCACCCCAACTCGCAGAGCCAGAACCTGCATTTGATAAGATGCCATGGTTCTCACTCCTGTGAAGACTTGGGGACCACTGGTCTCTGTCTCCAAAGGGCCCTGGTGAGGAGGCTTAGGGTAAGGCGTTTGTCAGCACTGCAGATCTGTCCTTCTCTTTAGGTGTCTCCCTACAGGGCCAAGTCCAGGCCACCCAGACTCACAATCAGTAAGCAGAAGAAGAGGGGAACAGGAGTCTTGTTTAGTATGTCAAGTTACAGCCGATCCCAGCTAGAAGAACAAGAAAAGGAGAAGCCCTACAGAATACCCCGGAAGCAGAAGATCCTGACTCCCCAGCCAAGTTTCAGACACTCAGGGTGAGGTGCGTTCGTGAACAATATAGGAATCCAAGCAGCCAAGCTGATAAATTTGAAATTTATTAACTGAGCTCGGAACCACTGGTACACAGACCCCACACACACCGGTTCAGGGTCCAAACAAGTGGTCCCGAACTGGAAAGTTACAGAGTTTTTAAAAGAGAGAATCACAAAAGACATCCTGTCGGAAACAATTTAGCTCAAATCTTACATTAATTTTTGGTTGACACCTATATCCTGCGTCTTTTGTTGAGCAGGTTAATTTTTCTCCTGTGGGTACAGCTCATCCTGCTTTTCTCATGGGACTTATACCCTGAGTAATTTTCCATTTTCCTGGGTCAGATACAAGACACTAGTTAAACCTAGGGCTCAAGAGGGCATCAGTTATTCCAAGCTACAACACAGGGGTCTCCTTTGTGCCTTGGGCTGCCATGTGGTGTCTCGACGACCTTCACCTTAGCCTGTTCCAGACCTGTTCCTGTGGCCCTGTGTCCACCAGGTGATGCTGCTCTTACTAGAACTATTAGGTTCTGTGTTGATTTTTTGTTTTTTTTGAGTCAGAGCCTCACTTTATTACCCAGGCTAATCTTAGATTCTTGGGATCAAGAAATCCTCCTGCATCAGCCTCCTGAATAGCTAAGACTCTAGGTGTGCCCACCAGGTCCACTTTGGAGCTACCAGGTCCTAAACACCACAAACACTTCCCTGGGGAACCACTGGACCAGCAGGCACCATGCTCCTCACCTCCCGGTGACACTATCTATTCACGTGGCCTTCCTCCTTCCACCTGCCAGCTGGAGGGCCAGTCAGAAGCGGGGCTGTCCTTCTGCTCATGCGCCCTGCAAAGCCTCCTCTTCGGTCTTCACAGCCAGGCAGCTTTCCTGACCACGTGCTAATCAGAAAGCTCCTCTGGCCTCGCCGGGTTGCATCTGCTTGTCATGACTTCCCCTTCACACTCGGCAAGCTCTCCCTCGGGAGGCTCCCAGGCCCTGGGCCAACAGATTCCCAGGAGTCACCTGGACACGCCTGCGTCTCAACGTAGGACGCAAGCTGAGCTCAAACCAGGTTCCTGCAGCACAAGCTTGAAGCCATACAAAGCCGTGGGGCCCTAGCTGTGTTCCAGGTTCTTTACAAATTTGAAATACAAAATAACCTTCCCCGGTGGATCTTATTCAGAAAATGAGGCTCACAGCAGAGCAGCACCTTACCTAGAGGCACAGAGGCACAGTGCTCAACTCAAGGCCCTTCCTGGGCACTGTCCAGCATCTGTGCCAGCCAACGTCTGCTGAAGAGAAAATACATGAATTGTGACTGTGAGCATTAGCCACGTCACCAGTTCGGGGACAATAGTGAAACACATTTGAAATAAGGACAAACTTACCACTGGATCCTGCAAGACATCTTCAAGATTTCTTGGGTCCCTCTGACCCATTCCATCAAAGCTCTTCCTAAACTTCCCACCCTGGCCATTCCTGTTACGCTGTCACCACTAAACATAGGCTGATCTCTCTAGGCTGAGACAGCAGCCCCATTATGACCAGAAACTTTGTCATGTGTGTGTGTGTTCTTGCACAAACACAGGAATGGAAATATTCTGAAAGACACACACACCAAGACATCAACTGCAGTGATGGCTGAATGAGTGAGGTTTTGCTTGATTTTATTTTTTCAACCAATGTCTGCATTGTCTGTTTCAAAATTTCACTCTTTTCTTCAATTGAAACCTTTATTAAAAGATGACACATATGAAAAGCACAGGGGTCTTAAGAACAGAGCTCAGGATGTGTCCACAAACTGATCACAACCCCTATCAAGACCCAGAGCATGGCCAGCTCTAAGATGTGCCTTTTGAGTTCCCACTGGGTCCCCAAGGTCTACCCCAGGGTCACCAAGAGCCTGACTTGTATCACCAGACATGAGCTTTGTTCTCCAGTGTACCTGGAATCTGGCTGTTTTGAGTTCCACTTCCTTCAGTCTTCTCGATTCAAGTGAGATTTTTCCAGACTCTGTATGAGGGAGATCGCTCTCATCACCTTTCATTGCTTTGGAAAGCACAGAAAAAATAACATGAATATCCTTAGTGAAATAGAAGCAAGAGAAGTCGGTGCGTCCAGCCACTGGTCCCCAGACACCAGCTGGTCTGCTGTCCCAGGGCAGAGGAAAGAACACTCTTCCAAACCACAGGTTCAAATCCTGGCTCGGCCACTCCCTTCTCCACAGAATGTGTGAGCCTTGGTTTCTTAACCTGCAAAGTGGAGATCTTTGTAATTCCCCGAAACAGATGCTGGTGGCCTCCACCTTAATCCCCATGGATCCCCTGATCACTTCTCACGGCTTTCCCACTGGCCTTGGTGGCTCGGCTGTACCTGCCCTTGGGCTACTAGAGGCACTTTCCGGGCACAGACGGGGAGCACAGTGTCTGGGAGTTTATCCAGTTGGTATCCAGGGGGTGCAGTGACATGGAAGTCCAGCTGCTCTGCAGCAGGGGAAGCAAAATGTGCCCTACAGTGCCCCCTCCCTGGCTCTCCCCCTTTGCTTTGCTCATTTCCCTGGAAGCTTTACTTTAGTAAGTCACATGCACATTGATAATGATATTATTCTTATGTAGGAAAATATCCTTATTCTTGGAGGTATATGTGGAAGATTTGAAGAGTCATATAGATATATGCATATATTAATAATATATACATGAGTCAAGAAAACATAAACAGATGAGCTGTTGAAGGTCATGAGTTTCATTGTGGTATTCTTTCAACTTTCTGTATATTTAAAAAACTAAAAGATTAGGGAAAAGGACAATGTGGGGAAGATGGCTTTATTCAGTCAGAGACCCAATACAGATCCTATGTGTCTGACCTGGAAATGGAACCTGTGGGATTCATTTTTCATTAAGATAAAAGGTAGATCTTCAGCACAGGAGAAGGAGACCATGGGATAGAGGGTGTCACAGTTTATGTTGGTGGCCCCCAGGCCTCATCTATTTGCATTGTGCATTTGTGATTGGTTCATTGTCTAGTGCTTGGATTGGTGGTGTCAGTGCTACACCCTCCTAGGGGTGCAGCCAGGATGTGATGTAATGGCAGGAAGAAGGTGTGTCTCTCTTGCCTGTTTCCACTTGCTGTTTGCAGCCGCCATGAACTGCGGCCCCGCCATGCCACCCTGCCTTGGAAATAAACCTTTCCTTTCCCAACTTTGGGCATCAGGTATTTTGTCTCAGCGATGAATAAAAAGTAACTAAGACAGAGGGAGATGGGAAAACGAAATAAAAAGAATGTGCATGTACCAACTCCCCACAGTGAATGCAATCAGTATGTACTGCAAACATGTACTAATAAAAAAATTTAAAATCACAGGCATAAGAATTCCCTTACACGTAGGGTCTACTTCTAAGAAACCCAGCCTCGCAGACCCCAAAGGGCGCCATGTGATACGCTCAGATAGCTGTGCACGAATCGTCCAGCCCCGGGAGACGCTCACACCTGCCGAGCCCCTTCGTGTGTGGGTGTAGGCTGCCCTGTGTGGCCTCAAATAATCATAAACTCCCAGGACTGGAAGGAACCATAAACTGCCTGGACTCCTGGAGTCTGGAATTACCTGCCCACTCCTATCACTCTCTGAAGAGAGTGACAGAGCTTCTAAATGAAATAACCAGGGACACAGATGCCTCCCCCCTTCAACTCCAGCTTTATTGCACTACAATCAGCACCGCCATCTCCATCTCGAGTGGAGACCAAGCTGTGGAGAGCGGATATGAGAGCCTCTGGCTGCTGTGAGTGTCCCCAGATGGGAGCCAGATTCCTCCACTGCTCTGAGCAGCGTTTGCACCCCCGTGACCCCACCCAGGCTGGCGAGGATGAGGCCTCATCCTTGGGAGGGGTGGACAAACCTGTGGGCACTGTCAGCTCCCACTCATCTTCCTGCTGCGCCTAACCAAAGGTGAGGACACATATCACAATCAGGGGAAAGCGTAGCTGCCGTGGGGTTATCCTTTCTTTGAAAAGACAACTTGTTATGTTTGAATAATCCATGTGATTGATGCAGATCCTAAGAGAAGGCTTTTGGCTTATTCCCTTTGACAGGAAGGGATCACAGGGCCAGATACGACAAGAAGCATTGTTTAATAGGGATCACCGCCACGTGGGTGCCAGGCACAGCTTTCAACGTTTAAGTCTTTGGAGGAAGTGTGCCCATCTTGATTGACAGGTGAAGGCACGGAGAACCCCAGGAAGGTGCAGGCTCAGCTCAGCCCTGCTGCTGGGAGCCGTGGAGCTGAGACTCGGCCCAGCAAAAGCTTTTGGCTTATTCCCCCTCATTCAGGTGTCTGCTTCTGACACTGTTTTCTTAAGCAGAGCCATTGCCAGGAATTTGGGTACAACAGATATGTTCATTTCCTCTCGTTTTACCACAAAGTGGGTGGCTTAAAACAATATAATTATTCTCTCGCAGTTCTGCTGGCCAAAATCCTTCCTTTGTCCTCTTCACTTCTAGGGGTGGCCAGGGACCTTTGGCATCCTTGGCTGGCAGCTGTGTCACTCCAGTGTCTGCCTCTGTCATCGCACAGCCTCCTCCCTGTGCGTGTCTTCCTGTCATCCTCCCTCTTCTTTACCCTTCCCATCATCCTGGATAAAGGGCTCACCCTACACAAGCATGACTTCATCCACACCAGTTCTATCTTCAACAAACCAATTTCTAAATAAAGGTACATTCCTAGGTATGGAGGGTTACGAGCTCAGCATAGCCTTTGGGGGAACACAATCCAACCCAGCATAACAGACAAATACACAACATTGCAATGCAGTACAACTCATAACAGAGGCCAAGCAGCCAGAAACTCAATTCCTAAACAAGGACATTTGGAGAGACAACAAAGGACTTGGCCTCTTCCCCTGCGGAGGGACCTCAGGGTGGGTCCTCAAACTCTGACCCTGAGTTTTCAACTCCATTTTTATTCACCTGCTACCACGAGGTGATCCAAAAAGAAGGGGCACTGGGACAGGGATCAAGATGGCATAGGGGAGAGAGACCAATTTTCTAATGTGGCACCCTCTAAACTGATGTGTTGGGGGGAGAAAACACCCTGTGAATCTGCTCGGGCTAAAATCCTACTCTTAAAAAAACTTTTTTTTTAGAACAGAATTCTCGTTTGCAAGCATGGAAACCAACACTAGAGGACTTTAGCCAGAAGAGAGTCTCTGTGAAGCGCACATGTTATCTGGGAAGGTGGAAGTGTCAGCTTTCATCAAGGCCAGGAACAAGATGTCTAAGAGACATCCAAGACAGTTAGAATGGCCCTCCCGTAAGAGTGATGCAAACCGATGGACAAATATGTTAGTATTTTGGCATGGAGCCAAGAGGCCACATATGCCAGGATTCCCAAACATCCCCCTTTTTTTTTTTTCCTCAAAATGCTTCCATCTCTACTCTGTACCGAGACGTGTTTCCTGCTATTTTTGCTCAGAATCAAAGAATGGTGAGGTCCTTTGGTAACTGGTTTTCTTCAGGAAATGGAAACTTAAAAAAAAAAAAAGACTCATTTGGAGGCAGCAGAAGGTAAGAACTACAGAACTTGAGAACTAGAATATGGATTGTACTAGAGAGGCCCAGGCCCTGGGCCAGGCCAGGGACTACCCACTGGATCTTGTCCTCAGTTCTGTGAGGTGGTTGAGTATCTGCCTTCCACAGCTGAGTAAACTGAGGCAGGGAGAAAGTATGTGATTGACATCTGGGAAGAATAACTTCAGAGCCCTTGGCTTTTACTACCACAGCTTCCTCGGGCATATTTATTGCAGGGTATAACATCCGTGAGACGACCTGAGGTGGAGGTGAGTAGGGAGGGGAGAACACAGGAAGAAAAGGGAAGGAGCAGCTGCAGGAGAGGCCAAAGCACTCTTGGGAACGAAAAGGTTTAATGTCTAATTTCAGTGGTGGGGTTATGCCTCCCCAGCCTTTAGGCAAGCCCACTACACAATTAAAGGTCTTGGGTAAGTGGGAACATTTTGGTAGGAGATAATTGATTGGCTGATAAGAGAATCTTATCCATTTATCTCTGTTCTGGCAGAAATAAATGAACAATGATCAGATTTAGAGATGAGAACTTCCTACCAGAAGCCAGAAGCCAGAGATAAATGTGAACCTAACATTGTAAATCCACGCTGCAATTCACAGATCCCAAACGTCAGGAAGACCCCTGACATGGTGAGCATTCCAAGTTTCTTATTTCCTGCATTAGACTCTGAGCCCTTTGGGGTCAGGATCCAAATGTGATTCACTTCCAGGGCTCCACTGTGTAGCATATAATAGATAAGCATCATAAATGTTTATTGAATGAATAAATTCAGGGATAAGACCTTATATGACTAGATCATGACTGTATTAGTCAGAAGTTATATTGGCTTACAAGTACAAGAAGTGATTTCCCTGTTTAGACGGCCAGGAAGCCTGAAGGTAGGCAACTCAAAGTCTGTGTGCCACAATGTCACAAATCTATTACTTGCCAGAACTGGCTACAAAGGATGCTGGGAATATAATTAGAGGGAGGCAAGGGAGAAAGGAGTCGATATATGGATGACTGAAGCCAGTGTACTGTGACTGAGGGGGGTGTCTCCTTGCCATTCCCTTTAACCCAGGTTGGGATCTATCTGGAAGGCAGTCATTGTTCAAATCATTGCAAGAATGTCAATTTCCCTGATGACAAGCATGGAAAAAGAACTCGAGATGGACCAAGCCTTCAGTTGCACAGCTGGGACTCACCACTGACTCCAGGGCACTCAGCAGCTCCACCCATGTCTTTATATTTCTCCCATGCTATAGTTTGGATCTTAAATGTTACCTAAAAGCCTGTGGTGCTATTGGGAGATGGTGGACCCTTTAGCAGGTAGAGCCTGGTGGGAGGAAGTGAGATCACTTGGGGGCGTGGCTTCCAAGGGGAAACTGGGACTCTGGCTCCTTCTTCTCTTCTTGCTTCCTGCTCACCATGAGGTGAGCAGCTCTGTTCTGCCACGTGACCCTGCCATAATGTACTGTGCTGCTACTGGCCCAAAAGCCATGGGGCCAGATAACTACAGACTAAAACCTCTAAAACCATGAGCCAAAATAACTCTTCCTACATACTAGTTGATTTTTCCTTGGTATTTTGTCACCACAAGAGAAAGCTGATTATACACCTCCCCACTGCTGGAACAGGCTGTGGGTTCGCAGTACCCAGGCACAGAGTGGGACCTAAATATTGCCTGTCGTCTTATTCTCTCAGTCTCCCGGCTCCTTCCCAAGAGAGTTGTGCATTCTTTTTTGCAGACACCTCGCTAGTGAGGGTGCATCAAAAAAATTAAAGGCCTCTGTGCTCTGCAGTTTCACCACATTATGCATACAGCAGGAATGGGGGATAATGGGTTATGTGCCATCTGACTCATCACCAGGGGCTGTGGTAGGACCCGGGGCAGCCCTAGCTGTTGGGGATGCAGAGCCACACTGGGAAGGACGCTGCCTTATTTGCAGACTCACATGGCCTCTGCCTCACCCAGCCGTGGCAGCTGGGTCATGGCCTGGGTCTCTCTGCCAGCCCTCCCCCAACTGCACAGTGCTGAATTATCAGAAGCTTTGAAGGCACAGCAGAATGGGGAAAATGACACTGAGTGACTCATTATAAAGGTGGGAGGAGACCAAGGTTGAACACAATCATAGAATGAGGTTTAGACCCCAGGTTGGTGCACCCGTCTATTGATATGCAAGCCAAACAAATGCACATTCCCAAGCATCCTCACCTTTGCTCTGTGCAGTAAACTGTGATTTTACTCCTTCCTTTCTCCTCTTCCTTCCTTCATTTTTTCCCTCCTTCCTGTCTTTCCCTTTCCCTTTCTCCCCTTTTCTCCCTCACCTCTTTCCTTCCTTCCTCCCTTTTTGCTGCTTTTGGAAAATTCTGGTTTGCTGCAGTTCACAAAATAACAGCCCACTGCAGGAGGGAGGAATCTAGCCTTGGAGTTGGGGTGACTTAACGCATAGGCTTTACAAGGCAATTGCCCTGGGTTTGAACTTGCTGGTGTTTGAAACCTGCCAAATGACTTCCACCACTGGCGTCAGGCCACCTTCCTTAATCCTCAACCCTGTGAGTCCAGCTCCTGACCTCTCTTCTGGACCACATGGTGTCTTTCTGGCTGGCCTCTCTGGAGCGCCCCTGCACACGCATCCCACCTGCAGCCTGCAGCGTGTGTGCGAGTGTGTACATGTCAGTCCTTGTTCCCTTCTCCTTGCTCTTTCTCTTTGATCTCAGGATAAAGACAAAGCCAGGCAAAGCCAACAAAGCCTGAATGGTCTGGCTTCTGCCCATCTCTCCCCAGAACCACCTGCCCTGCCACTTTCCGCTGAATCGCATCCCAGCACTCCCCCCACCCTACCCCCAACCAGTTCTTCTAACACCACCCATTCCAGTTCCTTCTGAGAGCCTTGTCCTCCTGTTCCCCAGCCTCCCTCCAGCCACAGGCCCTTCATAGGTGCTTGTCTTCTGTACATCTATTTCTGGTTTACTCCTTTGTCCTTCAGCTCTCAGCTCATAGGTCACTTCCTGGGGGAAGCCTTCCTAGGCATCTCTGGCCAAGTCGCCCTCCCATCCCCTCTGGGTTCCACCTCCTCCCTCTCTGCATTGGTCAGGGTTGCACTTTTCCACCTATGCATCTACTGGGGTGACCCTCTGGACCCCAAGACCAGCACTTCTCAGGCTCACCAGGCATCCGATCAGCTGGATATTTCGAAAAGCACAAAAGTCTGACTCTGCTAGATTCACATGCAGCTGCTCTGTGCTGTGGCTTTTCCATCTTTACTTCCGGAAGCTCCTCAGGTTGTTTTCAGGTGGAATCGGGAAGAAGAGTCCTCCAGCTGGACTGCACCACATGGTGGGGGTGCAGTGAGGTGGGCCCTGCCTTCTAGAATACCCTGTACCCGATTGTATTTCTCAAGTTGAATGGGGCCACGGCCAGCAAATACAGGCTTGACGCAGTTGGGAAGGGCAGGGAACAGCTCCCTCCCGGAGTCTCTGGAAGGAACACGGTCCTGGCTTGATTTTAGCTCAGTGAGACCCATTTCAGACCTCTGACCTGCGAAACCATAATGATAACATCTCTACATTTTGAAGCAACATCAATTTTGTGATGGGCTTGTGAGAGCAGCAGTAGGGAAGCCATCACCCCTCCTGGCCTCCACCTCTGAACTGGCCTCACCAGCTTCCCTCTGGGCCTCTTAGTCTGTTCTTTGTGCTGCTGACACATGGGTCACGTAAAGGCTCCTATCTGATCATGTCACTTTGGTGTGGAGAACCTTCCAATGGCTTCCACTGTCCTTAGAATAAAATGTCAATGCTCCACCATGTTGGAAAGGCCCTTCGACTCCTCCTGGCCCCTTTCAGTCTCTCTGGGCACAACCCTCTCCCAGGACACCCCCTTCTGTCTCCTCCTGGCTTTGGCCACTCAAGGTGACATTCTGTTCCTTAAGCAACTCAACATGTCCCCAACTCCAGGTGTTTACTGTGCAACTCTTCTTCCAGGGACATGTGTCATCTGCCCCAAAGGGCTTGGCCTGGGGTCCCTCTGATGCCCCCTCAGGTTAAGGAAGCTGCCGTCCCCTCAGCAGATGTGATCATACTCCCTCCTCTACTCACTTCTTAGCATTTGTCACCAACTGCAGTTATCATGTGCATTTGTTTCCCTTCCAGTCGTGTGGATGGCAGGTGGTGGGGAGGTTGTTTTCCTCTCCCCTTTGCATCCCCCACATTGCTCCTTGGGAGCTGCCTAATTGTCTCCCACTGCCCAGCGCAGTGATGAGGGCTGGGCTGTAGCAGCTTCAGTAGTTACGCATGCGAATGAATGAGTGAATGGCGCAGTGGTTGGCACACAGTCAGTGCTCAGCAGTGGCCATTATTTCATCTTATCCTCACCAGAAAGTTAGTCCGTTGGTCACATGTCAGCAGCAGAATTGTAACATGTGTGAGGCATCTGCATTAACTTCATTAGCTCTCCTCTGGGGAGAGCTCCCGGGATGGCTTGGCGACCAGCAGCTGTAGGTGTCAAGTTGGAAGGTACAGCAGCCTGGAATGGGGTGCAGGAGAAGCCTGAGCTGGCAAAGAGAGGTTTGCTGCCTGTGCACATGAACAGGATCTCTCTCAGAGTTCTTCCTCCAACAGCAAACTCAGAGTGACAACAAACGCCCGCTCCAGAGTGTGTGTGACTGTACCCACAGGAACATGCACACACATACACACCTCACCCCCCCAGACCCCGCCAGGCAGATCAGCGGCCGGGGAGCCTCTGGAGATGGATTTCAGGCACCTCCCCAGGCGCCGTCTGGAGCAACCCTCCACCACGAATACTCCCCGCAGCTGCGCGCATGCATTTTATTGGGATGAGTATAAATAAACAGCAACAGGAGCCTTGAAAGAAATGACCCCCAAGAGGAAACCCGATCCTCAGCCAATTACAGCACTTCTGTTCACATAATTGCCGGCTGAAATGACAAGCTGGGTGCCAATCCTCAGAAGACGCCAGCACCGGCCACCCCAGGCAGGTGGCAGCCCCCGCCCACACAGGCAGGTCCCAGCCTTTGTCTGCTGCTGCACCAGGGACACCCGCAGGGCCAACAGCGTGGCGTGTGCGTGTTTCAGTGCGTACGTGCATGGATGAGTCCTCACTAGGGCGATTTTACCCACCAGACAATGCTTGGGGACATTTTGGTTGTTCCAACTGGCATTTAGAGGGTAGGGGTAAAAAATGCTGCTAACCACCCTGGAAGGCCCTGGACAGCCCTGTCACAAAGAGTCATCCATCCCAAAGCATCAGTAAAGCTGCAGTGGAGACAGGGCAAGGAGAAACTGGGGAAACCCAGACCCATCAGCTTTTAAAACATTTTAAATACCTTACCCAACACCGCACTGTGGGTCAACAGAGCCGCTTTCCAAGCTGGACTCTCCAGACCTTGGGCTTTTGCCCCAGTTGGGACTGTCACCCACATTTGTCAAGTCCCATATAGCATCTTCTGGACTCAGTGGGAAATGTGGAATGGTAGGAAAAACATAGCCTTTCATTTCCTATAGGTCTGATCCAATTCCCCACTCTGCCACAAAATCTTGACCGTGTTAGTGAAACTCTAAGGGCCTCAATTTTTTCATATGTAAAATGGTCCAATAACATGTCCCACCAGAGAGCAGATACAACACCATAAGTCAACACCTTCAAACAGGTATAACACATCAACAAATAGTAGCTACGATTGCTCCTGATCTCGAGAGGATGAGAAAATAAAGAAGAGAAAAAGCTAGGGTCAGGTGGAGCCCTTACTCTCCGGATGGGAGGAAAGGAACTTCCCCTTCATCGCAGGGGCATTTATTTATACATTTTATCAACTTAATGTCATATGATACCCCATTGTCCTAGCAATCCACTGTTGAGATTGTCTTGGGGCTAGGTGTTCTCTAGGCTGAAGCAGCTTCTTCACGTGGCTGCCCTGGGTGCTCCTTGTTCTTGGGACAGCCATGCCCCAGCTCTGCACATGTGGTCAAGTTCCAGTGGCAATGGCTCCCAACAGGTTCTCAGTAAGACAGTGGGGCAGTGTAGGGCAAAAGAGGGGGGCCAAGAATGGAAGGCAGCCAAGGGAGAGAAGACAGAAACTTTTGCATCCAATGCCCTTTCCTTATATCTGCAAAGCATTGTGGCTTATTGACAGGCAAAGGCCCAGGTCCCTGCCTTATTGCAACAACCTAACTTGGGAAGTTAAAGTTCCAAAAAGGACCAAGATGGGTCTAAAGGAGCAGGTGGATGAGAAGGTGGAGACAGAGAGTACACACACACACACACACACACACACACACATCCTGCACGAAGGGAAGAGAACCCTCTTCGCCACCTGTTTCTTCCAAGTACTTTTTATACAGCTCATCTAATTGTCCCAGAAATTCCTGTGAAGTCACAGTATACCATCCCTGCAATTGGGGAAACTGAGGCCGAGGAAGGTTTATTAATTTGTCTATAAGTATACAGCTGGGAGATGAGCCCTGCTGCAAATTTAGGTGTCTTTAACACTTTCCCTTAGGTAGGATGGGGGTTGCTAGGAACTTCCCTCTCCCTCTTCTCTCACTGCACAGTCCGCTGGCCACAGTGAACAGGCAGCCCGAGCCCCAGACCAGCCTCTTGGCCTGAAAATACTGAGTATATTTGGTGGGCCTGAGGAGACAGAGAACCAGGACCATCTAGATGGAGCATCATCACACAGGACTTTTCAGTGGTGGAAATGTTCTCTTTTGATGCTGTTCAATACAGTAGCCAGTAGCCACGGTCACGTAATCTCAGAGAAAATTTTCTGAGTTTATTTCATTTAAAGGAATTGAAAATTTAAACCACATAGTCATATGTGGTCAGGGGCCTTCCTACTGGACAAGGTAGAGAAAATGTAAAACTCAGTTACAAAGATTTTTGCCTACCCTGTCCTTCTCAGAGATTCCTCCCACAGAATGTTAAGATCCGCCAGCCCTTGATTTCTCAGAGGCAAAGGGGGAAATATCCTCTGGGATGAGCTGAGTTCATGGAAAAGTCCACTATCCGTGTTTCCAGGCAGCTGTAGGTCGTCCAAGCAATCTACAAACACGTGCTGACCTGACAATGTGCCAAGCTCAAGCTACCCTGGAGGAGGTCCTAGGCTCACAGCAGAAGTTAAACAACAGCAACAGTGACGACAAGATGGTGATGGTGGTGACGGCAACACTGATGACAAAGGCAGTGTGAAGAAGACAAGAGTGAGCACTTAGAGTCGCTGTCTCTGGATTCAAATCCACATTCTACCACTTACTATTATGCGACCATGGGCAAGGCACTGAGCACCTTTGACTGCCAGGCTTCTCTTCTGACAAACAAGGTGGATAAGAGCAGGTGGCTGAGAGTATTCCATAAAACAAGCAATGTGCATCCAAAAGCCGGCATGAGTTAAGGAATGAATGAATGAATGAATGAATGCTGGCTTGTATTGTCATTCTTCACTAGTATTTAATTAGAGCAAACCATTTTCCATGGCGATGTCTTACTTAGTCTCACACTGACTCTATTGCCATTCTCATTTGACAGATAAGAATCCTGAGGCTCAGCTCAGTAGAGAGGACTTGGCCACCTTCTCAGAGGTAGTGCTGTGAATCAAACCCTAATCACCATGAACTCAAAACTTTGGAAATTACTTCATGACCAAGTGTGTTACAAGTTAGAAAGTGGCAAGGTGGGAAAAGAAAGCATGTTGGTACCTGCTATGCAACTAGGACAGACTGGCTGAGTGAAGTCTCAGGCATCTGCCCATAAATTAAGACCATTGCCTTTATTGTACCAGTTATGTCGAATCACATGGGTCAGTAAACCAAAGGTCCACAAGAAACCATCACATGGGGGTGGTGCCTCCTGAATACCCACGACAGGTCTACATCATCAGCCAACACAGCCTGGCACAGTCTGCACTCCACAAATGCTCCCTCCATGACCTTTCGTCTGGGTCATCACCTGCTTTGGTGACCTGCAGTACTAACCACCAAACTCCTCTACCTGACAGGGACTAAGAAGACTGCGGTTTCCCCAAGTGACTTTGGATGGGGCAGCCAGATAAGGCCAGCCTGGGGCAGGAAGGTAGTGGTGGGTTGCCCAGCATTAATAATAACCATATGAGGAATAACTGCTGGTGTTACTATTGGCGGTGGTGATGTGGATTTTTATTGAGGATTTGGAGAAACCTAACCTCCTCTAGTTCCTCAAGTGAGAAACACAAAGCTGGCAGACTGGGGTCTCGGGATTGATTAATCCACATTGGGGTCTTTGTGCAGCACAACCATAGAACACTGCGGCCCCTGTCCACCGGGACGGGGAGACACACCAGCCTTCATTATCACCAGCCTGCCCAGTGCAGATATTGCACCAGAAGCCCTGAAATGACTGCTGATCAGCTGGGTGGGGCTGCAGGGGCACCAAGAGGATATTTATAGACCTGGCGCCAGTGCCTGAGCCCTCGGGAACCCGAGAGGACAGCAGCTTTCCTGCCCGCAAGGAGACCAAAGAGAAAAACACCAACATGCTCAGACTTTGGGCCCCAGTCAAAAGCCAGGGAGTGTGAGTCCAAGTTCTCTAAATTTAGAACATTCAGCCAAACCAGTTCTCCGGCTCACCTGGCAGGCGTCTCTCCCAGCGGCAGAGCACAGCCCTCCTCTGAGAGCCAAGGACACAGATGGAGCCCAGGTCCAGCCCTGCTTTGCCTCCATGTTGGCTCCCATTACCCTCTAGGGCTGCTGTCATACCTGAGCCATAACCAAGGGGTGTGAAGGGCTTCAGGCTCCAATGGCGGTGCTGCCGCTGGCTCTAAACAGCCTGAGATCCCAGACAAGTGCCTTTACTTCATCTAGAAGATGAGCAGAACCTTGGACATGGGTCTCTACCTGGTGAAGCATCATTTCACCGCCTCTTCCACGGGAAGATCAAGGTGCCTGAACCTTGGCCTCCCGATCTCTTCCAGGAGGAAGGTGCAACACAGAAAAATCTCATGAGGATGGAGTACATGGCAGAGGGGAGCTGCCGAACCCAGGGGCCAGTGGTGAGCACCGGGTGGTCCATGCAAGATGAGCCAGCACGGGGCCTAGATTTGACAAGTCCCCACGCTGATTCTCTTTCTCTTTTACTAAGTCCAGCTTGCTTAAACAGTACCCTCCCTTGGGTTTTCAGGCCTTATTAAAAGTTCAGGAAAAATAGTAGGAGTCACAACCACTGTAATTCAAAGGTGTTTCTCAATCCCCAACCTCATGGCTGTATTCAAAACATTCATGTTCCCCCAAAGTTAACATGTGTAAACCTAGTCATGAGGTGATCGCATCAGGAGGCAGGGTTCGGGGAAGCGATTAAGTCACGAAGGCCATCTCTCTCGAGTGAGATTAGTGGTCTTATTAAGGACCCAGGAACCTTGCTCGTCCCTTCCGCCATGTGGTGACACAGAGAGAAGACGTCATGGTCTGCCAGTGGCCTTCATCAGACACCAAGCTGCCTGCATCACCACAACTTGGAACTGCCCAGCCTCCCAGCTTGTGAGGAATGGATTTCACTAGTTTCTATGCTACCTGGTTATAGACACCTGTGTACGCCTGAGTAGCATCTCATCCATTTAGAAAACCCTCATGCTCTTATGAACACCACTACTTTCATTAATAATGATAAATGCAGTACTGTACGTAAAAAGCTATTGAGCACTTGCTGTGTACAGCCACTGAGGTAAGAGTGTACGTGGATTATCATCTTATACAATTTAACTATGACTCGTTTTGTGTATCCGAACTGAGGTTATTGGCCCCAACAATAAAAACTGTAAAACAACACCCATGATTATATTCTGAGATTTAATTGTCTCACCTGCCCCAGGGCCTTAGTTGAGTCCCAAGGGAACATCTTGTAGGTCCTCATGGATGCACCCCATTGGGTATCCCATGGAGCCTGCCACTAATCCCTGTGTGCCAGCTCTCGTACCTTCTCTCCATGAGAGGGTTGGCAGCTATGCCCACAGCCCCATGACCAGCCCTGTGTCCCCAAGGGGATCCCATTCTCTGCTCAGCAGCCTCCCGGCTGGGGAACTACCTGCCCCCATCACCATGTCCTGTTTCCCTGGTTACGAAACACCTCACCCTTGCACTCTTTGATGCCACACCAAGTTCACAGGAAACAGCAGTTTGATTTTTTTGCTTGGATTTGATTGTAGCTGCCTGGCCCTCAGGGAGTTCAGTGGGTGACCCTGATCTGGGGCCAAGCATCCTAGCTTGGAGTCAGACCTCCCTCAGAATGCTCCTTTCCTGGGAGACTCAGTGAGTAACCTCGGGAGGCCAGGCACCCTTCTCTAGATGTGTCCAGACAGATCTCACTCCAGCTAAATTCAGTGTTTTGCAGGACCCAGCTGGGGCTTCTACTCAGAACAAGCTAGCAACCAGCCAAGTAGAGCTCGAAACTTAGTTGTCTGCTTAGTCCTGGGCTGGTCTGGTAATGACTCAGGCGCAGCCTCCCCGTCTGTTGTAAGAAAGGCCGCACACTGTGAGTGTGAGGAGTCCCTTTCCACTCGTGGCTGTTCAATAAATAGATGGTCAATGACTTAGAGAAAATTTCACTTATGTGGTTGTGCATTGATCAAATACTTCCTGATTTCTGCTGTGCATGCCTGGGTGGGCCTGGGATGGCCATGGGGACTCAGTGATGTAGAAGACATAGCCCTGCCCTTGAGCCACACACACGGGAGGGGTAAGGCTCAGGCCCATAAGCATCATGAACAAATGGATACCAGAAGGGATCAAACTAAAATCTCTTCCTCGTAGGACTTGCATTCCAGGGAAAGAGTCACTAGTACCATCCAGGAATCATCCCAGTGAGGCTGTCACCAGAGAATTTTGAGGGGAAAGAAGCAAGAAAGGACCAGTCTTATGCACAGAAAGGAGGGGAGCAGAGAGAAGGGAGTCATTGCCCAGATGGCCACAATGACTTGTGACAAGGGGGACTGCTTGGCATCCCCAGGCAGCTCCATAGGGGCTGGGCGAGGGACTGCAGCTCTGAAACTTTCATCCAAGAGGGAAGACAGGGGACTTTATACCTGGCCATTGTAAGTGATTGACCAACATTCACCCCATTTCCTGCCCTCTGACCCTAGGCAACTGGCAGGCACAGGTACAAGGTGGGTGCTGTAGTCTCCACCACTTGGTGGCCAACAGGGAGGCCACCAGGCAAGAGGAGGGCCATGCAGGCTCCAGGCAAGCAGAGTGCCACCAGAAAGTGCCCATCAGCAATTAAGGAGGCAGCAAGGACCTGATTCAAAACCTGGGGCAACAATGCAGGACATGGCTAAGGCTGCCCCGGCCAGAAAGAGAGGCCAGCGCTCAGCCCCAGGGAGATGCTAACCTGGACCTGGTGCAGCATCTTCCATGGACTTTAACACAGGGAGTACAGCATCCAAACGTGCATCCACGCCTACCATGGAGCAAAGAACGAGTTTAGAGTTTCACAGGGCGATACCTGTGCCAGCAGAGATGCTTGACAGCACTCCATGGCAGGCTCAGGTTTACTGTAACAGCTGCAGCTTTTACAAATGCATGTTTGCACTTTATAGATCTTTATGCAAAGGCACACTAATAAATGGAGGCAATGTAAACAAACATATTCTGCAGAATTGAGTAATACAGATGGGAAAGAGACGCAGCAGAAATCAGAAATGTAAACTTAGCAAATGCTGGATTAGCCTGGAGAGTAGGCTCGAGGAGACAGAAAACAGAGAAACACGTTACGGTGGGGATGAGAGGAGGAAAAGTAAGAAGTAAGGAGGAAAAGTAAGAAGAGCAAGGGAGTTTCCGAGGACTCGGCTACTAACTGGATGTGGGTTTCAAAGGAAAGATCAAAAGTCTATGTGTTCTTTTCCTCCCTCCCGTCTTTACCTCTTCTTTGCCTTTCTTTCTCTTTCTTCCTTCCATTTATTCTTTCCTTTTTGCGGTCAGAAACCCAGTTTTCCTTGAAAATTTGTGTCAGTGTATGTTTGAAACACATCAGCGATACATTTACTTTGGGGAATTAGTATCCACACACATCGCATCTGGATCATCATTTTCACTTCTTCCCTTCCCCTCCTCGCCCCCACGTGACACTTTCATTTCTCAATTGAATTTCTAACGTGTTAACGACACGAAGGTAAAGAACTCGTGTGAGGTCAGACCCATGACTTCAGCCCTTCAGTTCCACGTCCCAGCCACCTAGAGCCAAGAATGCCAAAGCCCAGCGTGCTCCAGCCTGCCGTGGCCAAGTGAAGAAATGACCCTCTGTGTGCACCAACCCCGCCAGCTGTGAAGACGGCCTGGGCCGGAGAAGGACCCAGGGTGGCAGAGGGCAGATGAAAGGCCGTTGTGGGAAACAGCCCTGGGCACTCGGCTGGCTCTCAGCCTGATGAGTCAGCAGCCTGGCTCCTGCCTCTTACTCACCACGAAATTGTACGTGTTTGGAAATTTGGTGACAACCAGAGTTTCGGTTTTAATCAGGCTGGTTTTGGTGTTTCCTTTCCTGGCATGGAGTTATTTATGGGTATTTTTCAAAATTGCCTGCAGGGAATGCCATAGAAAAGCCCCTACGCTGCATCCCGCTAAATCTAAGGCTTGAATTCATGTTGGTCTCATGGTTTGATGAGCATTTGCACCGAGAGACGGAACCAGAGGCCATAGAGACATGGGGCCAATGCACTCAGGCAGAAAAGTTTCCCTCACCTCTTGCCCTCAGGCCCCACTTCAGATCACTCCCCTGGGATTCTCTTACGTCATCTTTGACAACGGAGAGAGGGGGACACGATGAGTAATGCCCTTAGCAATGGCCCAGCACTGTGGTCCTGATCATTATTTTGAGACATCTGACGCTTTTCTCTCACGGTCAGTGCTCCTCCCGCATCTCATCTCCTTACTCTTTGTGACTCAAGGCCCAGAAACACCCAGACCTCTGAGATGCTTTCCTGTAGCTCAAAGGCACAGTCCCCGCACTATTGCCACCTAGCCACAGTCTAGGATTGTGGCACCAACCAGTGCAACCCCCAAAGGGATGTGTGCTTGACAGCACTCGTCCTCTTCTTGCCTTTGATGAGCTGGAGTGTAGAGCAGCTCTCAATGTGTGGTCCTGGTGGCCCTGCGGCCCCTAAGGCCCTTCCGGGGGACCCGTGCAGTTGCGCTGTTGTAATAGTAATAAGCACAGAAACTATTCGTTTTGTTCACTTTCATCTTCTCATGAGTGTCTGGTAGAACATTCCAGAGTTCACTTTCATCTTCTCATGAGTGTCTGGTAGAACATTCCAGAAATCACATGATGTGAGCTATCACAACAGCTTGAATGCAGCAGCAGATACAAAATCTATTAAACTAAACATTAAAGTTAGTTGAAAAAAATACAGAAGAATGTGACTTTTCTCACCATTTTTTTATATTGGAAAATAGTTATTTTTCATAAAAATGCTTTTATTTGTGTTATTATATAATAGATTTATTATTGTTGTATTTAAATGAATTTATAATTTTTTAATTTAATCCCTAATACATTAAATATGATTAGATAACACATGTTGTACACAAAGGCTCTTTGGGGGTCTTCAGTACTTTTTATATACTTAATTATGTAATTTTAAATATAAAAACTCAAAACATACACAGCATCATCCTACCTAAAAAATTAATACTAAATTCTTACTATCATGAGACATACAGTGTTCCAGTATTTCACATTGCCACACACATAATTATACTTTCAAATCGAGATCTGAAGTAGTCTACACCTGGCAATTAGTAGCTCTGTTTCCCAGGTTCCTTCATCTCACAGATATTTTTCCTTTGATAATTCATTTGATAAAAGAACCAAATGCTGAAGTACTTTGCAGTGTGTCCATGCTCTAGATTAAACTGATTGCATCAGTGGAACTTGGCTAGGGTAGTTCTGTTTCCTAGACCCTGGAAATTCAATTTAGAAGCATGATCATATCCAGCTTGGATAATATTTACAAGGATAATTTCTAAGTGGCATGTCCTCCCTTAAGGAGGCACGTGACACCTGGTTGTCCTCCTTGTGGTGAAGCGAAGGTGGTAACCACAGAACATGTACATGCTCAGAACACAGCCCAGCACCCAAAGTGTGACTCTGTCATCTCCTGGCTGTGTGGCCTCTTGGTACCAAGAGCCAAGTTCCTGGGGGCAGCAAGACATGGCTCTCGGATTCCTTGTGAAGATTCTGTGCGAGATAGCACAGATGAGTCACTGGTTAAAGGTCCTGACCTATCACAGACAGCAACAAGGGGAGTGTGGTTTGCCTAACTGTCTTGAGCAACAGTTGCTGCTGTTGCTGGTGGTGGTGATGAGGATTTTGTCGAGGACTGGGAGAAACCTAACCTCCTGCGGTTCTTCAATTGGGTAACACGAAGGGGGCAAATAGGGGTCGCAGGATTCATCCACATTGGGATCTTTGTTTAGCATAAGCTCAGAACACCCTGGGACCTCTCCTCTATTTGCATCTCCTCCTCCTTCTGTTCTTCCTTCTTTCCCTCCCTCTTCCTCTTCTCCCTCCTCCTCCTTCCTTTCCTTCCTCTTCCATTACCCCTCCTCCTCTCTCTCCTACCTGCACTCCCCCTCCTTCCCTCATCTATGCAGAGCGGCCACATCACTGCAGTCCTCTCCACCACGGGGATGCCCTCATCCCCACAGCATGATGGGTATTTTGTTTACAGACTCAGCCAACCCAGCCCAGAGAATGTTGGGCCCTCACTGCTCAGGGGAGCACTCTGCTCTCCCAGGAGAAAGCTGAACAAGAGATGGAGCCAAGTGAGCACTGTCTACCCAGTACCTCCGAGCCATTCCTATATTAAAAGCATTCACTGGTGGTCCCGAAAGAGCACCAAACCCTGGAGGACTCGGACTTCTTTGTGCCCTCTATGCCACTGACCCAAGGACCTGCTTTCCTCCTGTGCCAAATTTCCACCTGGACCCCCTTTCCTCCTGTGCCAAATTGAATGGTGATTCAAGGAAATTGTCTGGAGTCCCCATCCCACGCTTGGTGCTTATGAAAAATGTTAATGTTTGGACTATTTGAGAAAAGTGTATGTGGGATTTGGGGGCACGTACTATCTTGGGAACTTTTTGTAAGTCTGAAGTTATTTCAGAACACAAAGTTTTAAGCCAACAAAAAATAACAAATGAGAATTTCTAATCCATGCTTAGCACCATGTGTTCTTGGGTAAATCACAGGGCCCGTCTGTACCCCAGTTTTCTCTATTAAGTGGAGACATTAAAAAGAAATTGGAGTTTACCTTATCAATAATGAACTAACCAGAAGTGCGTGCATGTTATTTACTATCTTGAATATGTTACTTCTTATTGACAAACAAAACAAACAAAAAACTACACCCAGATAAAGAATCTGAAGCCGAGGAGCTATCACACCACGCCATGTATGTAGAAGTAGAATTTGAATTCAAGCCTAAAGTCATGCTTTTCTTGGTGCACCAGGGATGTCACTATGACAATAAGATGATAAAGGACACCAGACATGGAAAATAAGGGGGAGCAAAATCCTCCACGGTCAAACAGGAAATGTGACCAAGGGTAGATACCATGTTAGGGACACAACAGCATTCTTTAAAAAAAAAAAAATCACCAACCATAGAACTCTTCCCCCAGGAATCGGCCCATGACGTCTGAATTTTCTCCTCTTCGTCAGTAACTGCTTGTCACCCAATGCTACGTGCACAGCTCAGGTGTCTCTTTGGAAGTGAGAATGTAAATAAGCGTGTTGCACAGGTGGCATCCTGGGACTCCATGCACGCCGTGAAGATAGAACCTGCCAGGTCCCCTGTCACCTCCAGACAGCACACTTGCCATCTGTAACAGCAAAGCCCAGGGCACCAGGTTCCACAGTGGCAGGACAATGGTGGGGACCAGCTTTCCCTGCCTGGCCCAGTGGGCGTGTCCCAGTACACGTGTGTGAGTGTTTCTCTGCCCACTATGGCTACAGCGCAGACTCTGGCCTCCTAAGCCACAGATCGCTTCTAAGTCCTTAATCCAGGAGGTTATCAAGTTGCACCCACAAGTCACCATCTGGCTGGAGGCTTTCCCGAGAGGGTGCGGTCCCCTGACACACTTTAGTTACATCGGCTTGGATGTCAGCTCCAGGTGACAGTCACAGAGACCGGCTGCCTCCCAAGTGCTTCCTATCCATCTTTCCCCGCTCTTCAGCCAGTTTCCACTGCTTTTAAGGAAAAGACAAGATAGTGGAGGTCATGGAATACTACTTAGGGGACACTTGCTAGAAGTGAGCCCCATTTCCGGGCTCAGGTTGTCCCTATTGAACAAATTAGAAAAGTGAAGATGATATCATTCATCAAAACCCCTAAGAGTTTTTGGAATTATTTTTGAGACAGGATCTGGCTACATTTTCTAGTTTAGCCTCGAATTTACAATCCTCCTGCCTCAGCCTCTGAAGTAGCCAGGATTATAGGCATATGCCCCTGTATCTAAAGATCTAAAACGCAAGGTTGTCTTACCCTAAACTATTCTCTTTCCAGTAAAACCTAGGACTCTCCTGTTCCTGACATGGTCTTCTGAAGCTACCTGTCCCAGCACTGTCCTACCTTGTGCAAACTGGCCGCTCTGAGGGAGAATGTCTCACTAATTCCTCCACACACTGAAACTCCCCGGCCACCTGCTGCCCTGGAGTCCCTCTCAGTCGTTGGGCAAGATGGCAGCTGTTCCATCCAAGTGCCCAGGACCCCTCTCACTCTCCAGCCTGCAGGTCCCCAGAGTGACCCATTCTGCCAGTGGGTCCCTGGTTCTGGCTCCTGGGCACAGATGCTGAGTTCTGGACTTGGCTCCATGCCCTGCTCAGGAAGGCTCCTGCACCACCCCTGGTCCAAAGTTACTACCTCTATACCTCCAGGAAGGGGCTCAGATGAGAAACAGACTTCTCTGAAACCTCAGGATCGGAGAGCTGGTGGAACATTTCTGGAATCCCTGGGAGAAATGTGTGTGTGTGTGCGTGCATGTGTGTGTGTGTGTGTGTGTGTGTGTGTGTGTGTGTACAGTAAGTGCCCTACTTAAGAATGAGTTCTGTTCTGGGGAATGTTCGTAAGTTGGAATCATTTGTGAGCCCAACAATGTGAGTCTTACACACCTCTGACACACAACGGAAAGCATAAAAAAACAAATGCAAGGTCCATTCGTATCTCAAAGATTGCAACTGAAATGTTCATAAGTTGAGGAGTCACTGTATTTTTAAATAAATCTAATACAAAATATAATACAAAATGTCATCTAGACATGCAAAGTTCACTTAATCACTAGTGACCATGTTCCAAAACAGTTCTAAACACATATATAAAACTTCACATATACGCATCGAATCTCCTTGAAACACATCTTTCATGTATTTGCATAAATCTCATCTATAAAACCTCAGAGATATACACACACCTGTAAGTCACATTTCATCATTCCATAGTGTGATGATAGCGAAACTTTTAGGGCTTTTCAATGGTAACAAACAGCATGTTGCAGCACATGTGTAGTGGGTTTGCCACCACTGCCACAGTGTCTGTGCCAATGAGAGCTATGAAACTGTGTCCAATGACATATAATGGAATCTATGAATCCTAGATGTAAAATATTGAATATATATATACCTATATATGAAATCTCATTGAATCATTAAATAGTGACTGGATATAGCAAACTGTCCTAAATACAAATAGCAACTGTCCTAAATACAATACATATACATACTTATATACAAATCTCATAGGTAAATTTCATTTAATCATTGAAAATGACCATACGCCAGCAGGTTCACATAGCATATATAATCTAGTTTAGCCTGTGATGTTATATATTTAAATAAGTGTCACATTTTAAATCCCCACCTGTACATCCACACAGATATATGTGTGTGTAAAGATGCTTTCATGCAAAACATCCCAGAGGCGGGCACAGATGTCATCCTCGGCGCTGGGTGACGTCTCACAACTGGTGCCCCTGGGACGTGCTCTTAGCCAGGCACCTGACAGCTACCGGGACCTATTACTCCCCAAAGCCCGAGGGCCATCCCTGCCTTGGTGAGGGTGATTCCAGGTTCCAAGGACTCAAGCCCATGCCTCATGCTCACCCCAGACGCCTTCTTCCCTCTTCCCAGCTCCCCACTTGGCCCACCTCCACATGTCTGCCTTCCTGTCAGACTCAGGAACCCTCGAGACCTCAGCTGCCCAATCCCCACCGCGGCCTCCATCGCAGTGCAGGTGACAATCTCATGTCCCCTGTTGGTGTCCGTTTCTGACCTCCTTGGCTTTGTCTGTTGTTGTCTAGTGATGCTGTGAAAAGGTGGTTTGACCCAGGCCACCCTCCCCACACCTTCCTGGGGCTCTCAACCCACTTGGAGTGAAAGTTCAAGTTCTCATTACAAGCCTGGAGCCCAGGGCATGGCTTTCATGGAAGAGGTACCCACCGATGCACTGAAAGCCTCTCTCAGGGGCTGTCACGATTTCCAGAAGCAGTCTGTGTGCACCTAGCACTTGAGGGTGCGTGAAAACGCTTTGCAGGCAGCTCTGCTACCCTCTAGGGCACACGTGCACATGGAAGGTAAATAACAACAGCCTCCCCTTTCATCTCAAGTTGAAGGAGATTGGGGCCTTATACGTACCCCCTAAAATATGAGGAACACAATAGGCCCAAAGGCCCCAACTGGGAAAGGCAGTAGCGGACTACCAGACTCCCAGAGCCTGAACAGGGATTAAGAGTTCAGTTACTATATAGAGTTTGTCTGGCCATTGCAGGGGACTGCCCACGGCCAATGGAGGGAGTTACCAAGAAACCTAGAAAATTCCCTGTGAGATGTGGAAACCTCAGTGAGGCCCAGAGAGTGAAAACCCCATCTGACAACAGCACCAGGCATGAAAGATCTTTCCTTTTCTCCTCTTTGACCGAAAAAGCATCGGAGAGTGGGCGAGGGTGAGAGGAGACCTGGTGTTGAATGGAGTTGGGAATGACGATTGTTAATGCAACCTGGCAACGGCTGGTGACTGGTGGGAACCGCAGATTGCCTAGGAGTGACAATAAGGTCCTGCAGCTCACCAGGACCTCATCTGGGATTAGGAAGCACTGGCCCTTCCCATAAAACAGACTTACAGGGACTCCAAGTGCAGAATAAAATCACTTGTGATCACACCCTATTACTGCCTATCTGGTACAGTGGTATTGATTTAACTGCTGACATTTCTGACAAGATGGGAGTCTCACCTGCATCCCTCTGCTTTCTGCTTTCCTCTTCCAGTAGTGTCACATCAAAGCAGGGACAGTTTAAACAGCCAGGGTTTGTCTTACAGACGCTGTATCCCAAGCATGCACAGGTGTTATCCAATCAGCAGGAAAGACCATGAGAAGTTAGAGGTAAAGAACTGTCCGGGTTGACCCGGGCCACCTACCTAGGATGGAGCCGTGACCTTGAAGCAAAGACAAATAGGCACTCTTAAGGATGATGACGATGATAATGGCCATGATGACATAAAGAACAGAAAGCAACAAGAATGCTAGGGAGGGAAACTTCTGGCCCATGCAGACTGAAGGAGACCAGAAGGAATGTGGAATGGGAGTGTTCCACCATCTTCTTGGCTCCAAGGGTGCCATGGGTGTGACTGGTGAGAGGAACCCTATAGAGCCTTCTATGTAGATCCATCTTTCTTACTAACCTCTTTAGGTAGAGACTTGTACCCCCAAACAGGTGCATGGCAAAGGCTCAAAGGAATGAGACACGTAGCACGGTCTTTAGGGCTATGGGAAGTAAAATCCTCGGCAGGGCTCCTAACTCTGCTAGCCGGCCGGCTGACTGATGCTAGGCAGCCCGTATTTAATCAGAATAAGCAAGGGGTTGAGTGCACAGTGGAGGAAACCCGAGCAGGATCTTGGGAGGGATTCAAGGACCCCTCAGAGCAACAGATGATGCTAATTAAGAAAAACTACCCAGAAAGTCTCCAGGTGGCCTCAGCTGTGGCCTATCCTGCCCCCTGAGGTGTCTCCTCATTCTCAGGTCAATCATGCCACACGACAGCCCAGCATGTGTATCAGCTTCAATGCTCTCCAACACATCCCTCTTTTTTGTTGATACGCAGGGTAGGAGGCCAGCTGAAGCTGGAGGAGCTATGTTAGGAGGACTCCCACAATTTAAACTCCACACAGTCCATCATAACAGCAGTCAGTTACCAGCATAGCCAGCAACTGTCAGAGGACGTTAGTGATCCGAGCTTCCCCGACAGCCAACATTTTACATGGCCCTATACCTCCAGAGGCCACACTTTCCTGCAGGAGGTTCAAGACCAAGCTAAGGTGAGAACTGCATGAAATACGATCAGGTTCTTATTCCTATCGAGGTCAGTTAGGTCTCCTCAGGAGTTATCTTAGAACTGTGCACAGCACCTCTTGGCTTTTCTATTGGTGTCAGCCATCTGGATGAGCCATGGCTTCTGCTTGACCAAACTGCTTTCTGTGAACGCTTGGGAGATTTTTGTCTTGGTGACTCTCCTTAGGCACACCTTACATCAAAGGTCAGTTTCTTCTGTGGTCTCATAATCTTGATCAGAAGACCAGGTACTCACTGAGTATCTTAGGATGACCAAACAGAGGTTCTCGTATGTCCTGGGTCCCTACTGACCTTGCAGGGCTGGGGTAAAAAATATTGGTTATCCTTTTAGCCCATCCGTCTCTCTAATTTTTGGTCTCTAAACCTCAGCTGTTGAACACTCAGAAGAAAAGCCTGATAACAATACAGTATATTAGAGGCAGTAAGCTTAACATTCTACGTAAATATGAAGCACCCTAGCACATTAAATGAAACCTCTTTTCTAATATCCATGGATATCTTAGTATTTGAATACCTGTAGTGTTAATAGTTACATATTTTACATAGTAAATCAGGAATCAAATCCGTTCATATTGTATCATGACAATCATGACATTCTTACAGTAATCCAAATTTCCATTTTGACATAAAATCTTTTAGCCTAATCACCCTTATCTAATACACAAGAAGTTCCTATCCAATTTATTGACCTGTAATGGAATGTGAATCTCAGTCAGCCTGCTGGCTAGCAGAGTTACAAACTCTGCTGAAGACCTCACTCCTCCTGCAGCCCCAGACCATGCCATATTTCTCATTCCTTTGAGCCTTTGCCATGCACCAATTTGGGGGTTTGGGGGTTCTAGATACAGACCTCAACAGCTTGATGCCTGAACAAGGACTCTACAGTAGAGACTTTCTGGGGATAGTTTTTCTTAATTAGCATTGTCTGTTGCTCTGAGGGGTCCTTGAACCTCTCCCAAGATCCCTGTTCAGGTTTCCTCCATTGTCAGTTTAATCATGCCCGGGCCACATGCATGTGTATTCAGCTTCACCACTCTCCAACAGAGACCGAGCAATACGGACTCCATGGTCAGTTAGGCAGGGACTGAGTAATGAATCCCAGCAACCACCAAGCTCCCGAGGCAGAGAAAGGGCCCAAGGATGGCTACCAGAAAGAAGATGGAGTGAATGGACAGGATGGATGACTGAGTGGGTGCATGGATGCATGGACAGATGGATGAGAGAATGGGTGGATGGATAGATGGATGTATGGACAGACAGATTAAACATATGGATGATGGATGGGTAGGTGGATAGATGGGTGAATGGACAGGTAGATGGGTTGATAACACAGATGATCTTGTGTAAATCCTTTTCCCAAAATTCTCTTACTACAGAATCCTGGGAGAGCTCCTCTTCCTCCTTCCTGCAGCCCCACAATGCATGTGTGACCAGACCCTGGAAGCCAGGCATTCTTATTAGTGTGCCCCTCCTGAGAGTCTGGCGTGATGAGGAAACCGATGAGATCACATGTGTGAGAGGGCTTTGTCCACGTGACAAGTATTCTTCCCATGTGTTGCCACAGGGACTCTAAAAACCTAGCTCTGGTGAGGTTCATCCCTAAGGAAGAGGGAGGCCTCAGTGTACAAGACACACGCTGTCAAGGAAGGGTAAATGTGGGTTCAGCCCAAGGAAAACTCACACTGCACAGCTGTGTGACTCCTGTGGCACCAGCACCCCTACCCCTGCCCCTGGCGGCCATCTTGAATACCCACAGCCTCAGGCCAGACCCGGGTGGAGAGCCAGGTGCCGGGGCTTCTGGGAAACCAGACAGGAGCCAGAATCTCAGCTCTCAGCCCCAAGGAGGTCCTGAAACTTCTCTGTTTCAAAACCACAGAATCTATTCAAGAACTTTACACCCAGGCTGCAAAAGGGGGAAACACAAGCAAATGGAGACGAAGTTTCAACCTTTTTATTCAAAGCAGCTTCTCACAATGTATAAATACTGCATATTAGCACACATGAAAAATACAACTTCTAAGGCACCCAGAAATGTGTTCATACACGTTACAGGACCATTCACAAAGAGAGTGTACAATTTGCTCTAGACAGTCAGCATGTGATAAATCAGAAGGTTATTACCCCTTGGGACTGCACCCAGTTTCAGGAAATATTTACAACATGGTGAGGACGGGTCCGCTGTACCTGCTTTATATCTCTATGAAGTACTCATACTTACAAATGTTCAGAACTAGTTAAAGACTCTCCCAGGATAATCTGGCAAAATAAAAGAAGTAGCCTAATTTGCAAAGGTCTCCGTGGATTTTGGTGTGTATGCTACACCCATGACCCAACCCAAACACAAGCAGGGTGGGCTGGGTAAGTTTTTGGTAGCCTGCTTCATTATAAGAAGTTTGGTAATAAGCCTTACCAATAGAACAGCACTTTTTCAACATCCATCATTTCTCAAGTGGTTAATGGATCGATGATTTCAACATGAATGAGACTGTTGTGGTTCCTGGCCTGGGAACTGAGGACAATTCTCCCCCGCCCTTGCCAAACCAGAACTGGAATGGGTTGATGCAAAACTAAAGTGGTGGAAATCTGGCAGTGGTCAGGGCCTGCTGCTCGGGTGTAGACACATTTGCAAAACTCTCACCAGAGACTCACATGAAAACAGAGGTATCTACACTGGTCAGATAAACCCAGAGAATTGCCAGATTGCTACTTTCTATGATATGGATACAAACCTTAGGACTATACAGCAGAAACACCACCTGAGATAGTGAGTTTCGACCTTAGAAACTCCTCTTTCAGAGCCTTCTCAATGTGACAAGTCCCTGTGTCCAGCCAGACAAGGGGAGCACGAGATTGGGGGTGGGGAGACTAAGTGGTCTCTGTGCCGTCAAGCTCGCATTTCTCCATCTGGATGCAACTGAAATCTATGAAACTCGTGCTTTATTGGAATAATGGAATTCTTTGGTCCTTGGTTTTATGAAAGGCAATATTTTCACAATCCTGTCAACATAGACATTGGCAAATGACTTCAAGCTGAGACTAATGGCACAGGGACAAATTAAATACTAGAAGGAAAACTCTACACCTTCTGAACTTCCCAAAGTCAACTTAATGAGCTCCGGCATCAGGCCAGATGTTGGTTGGTCCAGTGAGCTGAGTGAGGCCAGGCCGTAGACATCCGACCTGCAGTCTAACACCAGATCCTGGCTTCCCGACTGCTACACACACCGCAAAAACGAGAAGCTACTCTGACATCTCCATTCTAGTGGTTGATGAGATAACCTTATGGACACCTATTAAAGATGGACCAAATGACTTCAGCCATACCATAATCAGGGACTCAAAATCTTAGAACAAAGATGTTAGTAAGGAAGATCAGTTGGTGATACTCAATTGTGGCCAGGCAAAAGGAACTGTAATTTTTTTTTTCAAATTAAGGCCAAATTCTAGCTGGTTTGATTAGATCCCAAACACACTGGCCTCACTTGATCTCATCCCTGCGACTGACTTTTCTCCACTGAGATGGCCCTGGATGGATGGACTCAGCTGATGAGTAGGTTTGCCATCCCATCTGCTTTTGTCCTGCTAAACTCTGAGTCGTCAGGGCTCGACACACAGAGCTCACTGGGGGGACACTGAGGGCACGTGGGGATGCTGATTATGTGACACCGACTTCAGATTGTCAACACAGTAAGACTCATACGTAAACTTCATTAACATTTCTCAAGGAGCGCTGACCTCAGCCAGACTGGACTTCTGGGATCACCCACAAGGAACCAGGAGTCCACTACCAGGGTCAGGAGCAGGAAGTGCCATTTGTCCAGAACAAACGGTGAACCAGCAGCCCCCTCATGACCACGTCTAAACCAGGTGAAGAGCATGGAAGAGGCTCCAGAAAAGCTGTCCTCGGCCAACCTTCCGGCCAAAGACAATCATCATAGTACCTGTCGGGTCCCTGCCGCCTTCAGCTCAACCAAACTCTCCAGAATTAGCCACGACTGACGGACTACACCGAGCCTGTCAACATGGCTCACGTGGACGAAACAACCCGTATTACCCTTTTATTATTTTTGCAACAAGCTTAAGGCTCTGTTCACAAACTCCATCAACTGCCACACTGAGAATTTATGGGGAGATCTTGCACTACATATGTAGTTGCAAAGGTGGGAAACTTTACTGATCCTAATGGTAAGGCTTAGTCACAAATTCAATATGTTTTCTAATGATACTTCAAACTCAGTTACTTCTAGAAAAAAAGAAAATGAACCTGCTCTCTAATAATATAAGAGCAGTAGAGTTAAAAAACATAAAGAACGAAATAAAAACATTGGCACCAAACCAGTATGCTAGTTTTTTGAAAGCACAAGTGATATTAATGGAAAAAGATTGCCTAAAACGCATATCCTAACTTACCACAGAAATATAAAAGTTTATATTTTGAAAATATATACTGTATTAAAGTCTATAAGCATTTCAACCAAAATTTGCAGAAAGAACTAAGCAACACTTATCTACAACAAAAATATACATGCAAGACAACCCTCGAAGATATATCTACAAAGGCAAAGTGTAGATTTTTTAAAGATTTTACAAAACCATTTACAGAGAATAAAATAAAATACTTAAGAAATCTCATTTAGAGTCTTAAATACTGTGTATATTAGTGAGTGTCTAGACTAATATATACAACAAATCTAAGTATCTGAACACAGGAACACAGAAGAGGCGTGTTCTGCATTTTAAATATCCACTTAGGAAGATCTGCAGATGTTTCTATTTGTTTCTCTTTGTTAAAAAAATTTCCACAGAAACTAGATTGGAAAAATCTCATGAATGTGACTAAATTCAAAATTAAAAAAAGTTTACAAACGTTTTAAAAGGTTTTTTTGTAAAGGTTTTGAAACTATTCATAGTGGGAAATACAATTCAGCATTTAGTCAAGGCTATTTTTAAATGTGGCTATTCAGAGATTGAGCTGCATTGTTCAAAGTATATTGTAATGATTATTTTTCCATCCTCATACTAAACATCATATGGGGAAAATATGTATTTCATGCTTCTGAGTGACCATATTCTATTATCATCTATACCAAACAAGAATAATATTTCAAGTCAATACTCTACTTCCGTCTCAAAGTTACACAGTTTCATTCTTAGCAAGGAATGGTGGTGGTGTTTTACCTATATACCTTATTTCTGAGTGGAAAGAGACACAGGTATAGCATCAGCATTATGCTATCATTTCCGAACTTTGAGGAGGCATGAGCATCTTAACAAAAGGTCTGCAGAAAGTCCCCTGGGAAAAGGACTGTTCATTCCAATGGCTTCACTATAGGACACTGGCATAGTCAGGGTTGAGGCAGAGAGGAGGAGAGTCTGTAGAAGGAGAGGAGCAGACTTTCAGAAGAGTGCTAAACTCAGAAGAAACACTCTCAACTTCCCACCCATAGCTGTTCACCCAATCCCAAAGGAATTCTGGGATGGCGCTGCCAAGTCCAGTGACAATTCCTCAAAGACCTGCCCAGGCTCTAGGAAGGGAGAGATATAAGATAGGGATTTGGGGTTGGGAGAGAAAATTAAGGTAGAAAAGTAGAAAACCTTCCCATAGGTGGAGAGAGAGCACTGGAGTACAAGATCTTAAAAACAACAACGAAAAAACGTATCACTATCCAGAGAATGCTCTGAGGTAAACCTGAACACAACCATAGGTGTGGTATTCCTCATTCCAGATAGATTTGCTGTAAGTTACATGGGTTTCACTTACATATTGTCAAAATAACTGTCCAGAATGTGAAAAATCCAGTGGTTCAGTCTACATGGTCGCAAAGAAATTTCACTAACTTTTGCCTAATTTCCCTTATTCAACTGACTTTATGCAAACAACCGAAACACAAACTCTTGGAAAATACCTCCTGTGACACCCTGAACCTACAAATTAACAGCACAAACTCCACCATAAAGATGGCTTCACCTGCCTGCCTTAGTCAGCACAGATCCCCAAACTATTCAGGGCTTTGAAACTGAAGATACTCCCAAAGCAAGACATTTCTGGTGGAGGTCGATCAAAATGAATTTCTAAACATCCTTTTCCATTTCCAGTGAGAATCTAGACACTGTTTCTGTAGATACTGAACATAAAACTATCCCAGACTGAAATCCAAACAGAAAGCAGGGGCTTCTGGAGGCAGAAAGACTCAGGCGGTGCAGACTGCTCAGCACACAGGATTCTTCCCCACTTTCCTGGAAGGCCAAAACCAGCGACCGAGGTGCGCATGGAAGAAATGGTCTCTGAAACCCAAGTTTAGTCATTTGCACAAAGAAAAGCCTCATGGTGGCTACACGCTACCACATGAGGCCTACGGCAGGGCCTGTTCCCACCTGCTCCTGAGGGCCTAGGAGGAGGAACTGGGTCCATTTTGGGACCGTTTAAACTGAGAGCCCTTGATCTCTTTAAAGACAGAGAACGAAGAGAAAAATCCCTCCACAATATCTTCTACGGACAAGACGAAAGAACTGGTATTGTGTTGCTACAGCCACACAAAGAGGGTCTGACGCAGAGCTATTCCTTTATCCACAGAAATCCTTCTGTTCTCATCTCTCTGAATTTTATTTCTATGTGCTGGATTGCTAGAATGCACCAAACAGCATAAACCTTGAACGGTATTTGGTCCAGGGCAGTATGAAAATAAGATCTGTGTGAACAGCACACATCATACCATATAAACAAAAATAAATAAATAAAATAAATCCTATTAAAGAAACAAAAACATTTGCCTAGTAGTTCATGGTTTTCTTTTTTTTTTTTTTGCAAAACTAGCTTTACATATCATATACATAAATTATCAGAATTTCCACTTGCATTGTTTTAAAAATATATATTTAACAAAACATTTCTAAATGTACAATATCTGGGTTTGTAAATCACTCAGTTGGATTTTAAGACCAAGCCCTAACAGTCACACAGACTGCATCAGAGAGGGGACGGAAGCCAGGTCCACACCGTGGCTCGCTCGGGGGTCTGTGCTTTCACTAGGATGGATCATTTTCTACACTCAACCAGAGCGAACCACGCTGGCCTCGTCTCCAGTCAGAGGCACTGTGTAGACACAGCCTGAGTCGGAAGGATGGGGGAGAGCGGAGCGGGCTCCCCTTCCTGGACCACGGTGGTGCATTTCAGCAAGTGGGGAGGGACAGCAGGACCTGGCAAAGCCCTGGCAAGGCAGAGCCCTCGAGGGCTCTGTGGGGTGGGACGTGGGGGAGGCCAAGTGTGCTGCGTTTCCCACCATCACACAAAATCAAACCAATGAGGAACAACCAAAGGACACGAGGAGATGGACACAACCCTAGGTGCACAGGGACACCGGGAAGAACTCCTCGGCCGGGCAGACACTGGGCTGTGACGGCCGGAACCCAGGCCGAGGTGCAGTCAGGCGCCCTTGCGTGGGCTTCAGACCTCGTAGATCTTGTCCTGCAGGTAGCTGAACAGGGAGTCCAGGCCTTTGGAGGAGCTCCAGAGCTGCTTGAGCATGACGCACTCCTTCTCGTTCACGTCCTCCAGCACCGACTTCAGGAAGCTGCGCACCAGGCACTTGGACTCCTCCAACACCTGCAGGGAAGCACACAGGCCTGGTCAGCCCGCCCGGGGACTGTGCACGCAGCCCAGAGCCACGGGCCACTTTCTGATGTCAGTGCTGCAGTGACTTGTTCCTTTGGCCTGGCCTGCTGGTTCCATATTCTAGCACTACCTCGGATGGAGTCCAGCTGGGTACAAGCCTGAGTCCTCCACCCTGCGAAGACGGCGGCTTGCGGATCCCCAACCACAGAGCCTGGTCTTTTACCTACTGGTGAAATAAACCCAGTGCCACGAACAGAATAATTTTCATGATTTTCCAAAGAGTGGCATTAACTCAAGGGTCTTTGGGAACATGGAAAGAGGTAATAAAATGAACTAATGGTTTTCCAAGTATACATATGACCTGCCCAATAGAAATGCCCTTTCTAGCCTTAGTAGAAGAACATAGTAATAACGGTAGTAATAACTGCAGTAATGAGTAACAATAATTGCAACGATCATCATACTAGTAACTATCAGAGTAATAATTATACCAATCACAGAAATAATAATCATAGTAATGAATAATAATAATCCCTGCAATCACAGTGATCACCATAATAAAGAATTTCAGCAACCATAGATACAAAAATTATAGTGACAGGCAATAACAGTCATAGAATCATGGCCATCATCTTCAGCATGTTAAGCGACAGTCATAGGAATAATGAATATAATGAATAATCATTGTGCTCACATTAATACTGACTGTAGTAATGAGCAACAACAATCACAGTATTAAGCAGTAATAGCAGTGATAATAGTAATAATAACAATCCCATTACAATCACCACTTACCAACAAGCTCCCCAAGAAGTCCTTCTAAATTCTTTTACTTCCTCCTCTTACACTAGAAGTTCATCCTTTGGACCCTCCATCACACACGAGGGACCCTCAGGGGGTGACTGCCCTGGGATGCCCCATGCTGGCACATCAGTGAGACTCAGGCCTGGCCCATCTCTAGGTCACACCACTGCCTCCTAGCAACAAGGTGCAGCTGGAAGAGAGGCCTGTAAACGGCCTTCCGCTGCCCTCGGCAGTCCTCAACTGAGGTCAAGGCTTAGTTCACAGTGCTTTCAAACAAAAAAATCAAAGGGAGTGCTCCAGTGCTGGAGGCTGGCAGAAGCCTGCTCCCCAGAGAGAGCCGGAGCGGAGGCTAGTGCCATGCGAGTGGGCAGGAAGGCCTCTCTCCTTCCCCTATCCTGCAGTGGAACCACTCAGAGCTCCTGGACTTCCCTGGGCTGTCCCGACAGCAGGCCTCCCTAAGAGGGAGTCCCCTCGAGTGTCTTTCCCGTAGCTGCTCCCCTGCAGTCCAGCCACCCCCACCTTCCTCCTAGGCCTCCCTGCCCAACTTGTGCCCTGTGCCAGTTGGCACGGGGGCCTGCCTGAGCTCACCAGGGCCCCGCCTGAGCTCACCAGGGCCCCCCTGGCTCCTGCCCACAGCATGCTGTGTCTTCCACTCGGGTTTCTGCCTGTCCTTCTGCAAAACTGACCTGGGGTGATGGGTCACACATGTCCAAGATAGCTCGGGGTGGGGGAGGTGTTTCCTGGGATGTAGGATTTTCCAGGAAGAAGTGGTCATGCTGATCATAGGGAAAGGGAAAGTCAATCCATTTAGATCCCCGAGGGGTGTGGCTGTCACCCTGCTAGGATTCAGCTCCCAGGGAGTGGGGCAGGCACCCAGTAGGGGCCAGTAAGTGGCTGATTTGGCCAATCAGGAGTATGACAGCAATTGGGTGGGTGCAGGCTGGAGAAGGAACATGGGTAGTGAGTCAGGACCTACCAGCCCAGCTCACAGCCTCTTGGTTTAGGATGCACAGAGCTGGGGCCTGCATCACAGCTCTGGAGGGAGCCCTTGGCTCCGGCACCAGCCTTTCCTCCCCCTTCCCACAGGACATTACCCTCCTGCGCTCAAGGTGAGGGTCAGGAGATAAAATCGACACTTAATTAAAAACTGGCGCCTCTGCAGAGGTGTTATTCATCTATTTTTCAATGCATCTTCAGAGTCAAACAGTGATCTTTAGACGTGCCAAGCGCTCAGTGGGCAGAAGAAATGACATACAGAGATGGCGTGTCCTGGTCTGGTCACGTCTAGGCCGGTTCCCACCCTTGTCTTTTATTTGCCCAAGCTTCTCATTTCTTTGAGCAAAATAAAAGATAGGGGATGGGGAACAGGGAGAGAGGTCTTTTGAAATTGAAATGGGACCAAGAGATGGAGAGGGCAGGGGGAGGGCAAGGAACAGAAAAAGAATGAAATGTGTTACGCACAGGGAGAACATTCCCCACGAAGAATGTGATAGTTATATACTGTGAGCACGCACTCATAAAAATCAACACACACACACGCACGCACACGCACGCACGGGAAGGCGGAGACGTTTAGTATTTCGTGTGTGTGCAGCGCACGCTGCTGGGTTGGGAGGCTCCCGCCTGGTGGGGAAGGAGAAGAGTCACGAATGCTGAGCCTGCGTCCCCTCGCCTATGTGTGCACCTGGGGCAGCATCTGTGACCCTGCAGAGCCTCTCACCTACCCCCCAGCCGGTCCCTGTGAGCCTGGCCATCCTCATCTGGGAGACGGGTCTGCGGAAAGGACCGGCACACGACACAGGGGAACTCACCACGGCGCTGCACGATGCCATCTCCTTAACCCGCAGCATGACCTCCTGGCTGAAGGTGGTGGGCCAGAAGACCTGGGACACCAGGCCTCTGCTGCACGCCTCCTGGGCAGTGAGCTTCCGCCCGCAGAACAGCATCTCATTGGCCTGAAAGAGCAAAGGCGAGGAAGGGCTGAGGGTGGTGAGATGTGTCCGTGTCACTGAGGGAGTGCTGGGCTGGCTGGGCACAGCTGTGCCTGCTCCCCAAGGTAGGATGCGCAGCCTGGGTTGGAGAGACTCTGTGTGCAAAGTGCACACACGCTCGAATCTGTGTTCATTTTTCCAAGCAGACACCACTGCTTTCATTCCATGCTTAAAAGAAGTCACACACACAGTGGCTTTGTCTGCCCAATGCTGCTCCCACTTCAGTGGCAGAGGAAGAGTGGGCGGACCTGAGGGTGGACACAAGCCAGTGCCAGAGCCCTGGACTGACCTAGGTTCTGGGATGATCTAGGCTACAAAACAAGGCTCTCCAGAGAGGTTCCCACCCACAACGCACAGATGATGGGGGGAAAATGAAGAGAGACAGAGACAGAGAAACAGAGAGAAAGAAGAGACAGAGAAGCAAGAGAGAGGAAGGTGCTGGAGTTCCTGAACCCTGTTTTTCCCAACATCTGAACTTTTCAGTCAGAGAACAATTAAGTTCATTTTTTTAATGATTTGGTTTTTAATTAAGCTTGGAAGGCTGAGGCAGGAGAATCACAAATTTGAGCCCAGCCTGGGCAACTCACCAAGGTCCTATCTCAAAATAAAAAAATGAAACAGGGGTGGAGTCAGTGTGAGGGTCCCCAGGACTTAACGAACAATGAGTGAGTGAATCCAGTTAAAGCCTTTCTATTGTAGGCAACAGAAATACAGCCAGGAGCGCTGCAGCTCCCCAGCAGCCCAGGGTGGGCGCAGCACTGACGGTGGTAAGCAGCCCGCTCAGGCGCTCCTCACCGGCTGCCTCCCACTCCCCGGGGGACTCCCTGTGCGCTGCGGTTCACAGCCGCTGCACACTGCATCATAAGTGTCCCCTGGAGACCTGTGTGTTTAACGCTTAGTTCCCAGTTTGGTGCTCACAGGAGGGTGCGGGTTTTCAGGTTCCTGAGGGTCTGACCTCAGAGGGGATTAAGGGCCCCTGGTCTCCTAACCATCGCCCTGCTGTACCTTTCACTTCCTGGCCCCCATGAGGTGAGCAGTTTTCTTTAGCACACATGGCCGTCACGAGGTGCTGCCTTGCTAAGGCCCAGAAGCAACAGGGCCCATGGACCATGGACTGGGACCTCCAGCCATAAACCCACATAACCTTTCCTCAAGTGTTTCGTTCTAGTGACACAAAGCTAAGACACACCGTCTGGAAAAGGTTCCAGGCACAGAGCTGGTGGCAGAACCTGCCTCCCCTGCGGGTGGGTGTGGCTGTGCAATGGAGTTGCAGTCAATGATATCTGAGTCCAAAAGGCTGGCCCACAGACACCGCCTGGGCGGTCCTGTGGGAGCTCTCTTCTCCCCTCCAGCTGGAAGGAAAGACAGGTCTGCCAGACAGAAGACACCTGGTCAGCATGAGTGAAAGCAGACTCCTGAGACTGTAGGGTGCCGGTTAGAGCAGACAGCTCACTCCGGGGACCTTACTGGATAGAGGGAGGAATGAACGGATGTCGTGTGTGCAGTGCCTGGCACACCCCAGGTGTCTAGTAAGTGGACATCACTGTCATCATAGGCCTGGCTCCTCCATCCAATCTTTGGGTCCTGAAACCCGTCTAGCCTCAGCCCTGGCTCTGCTGGGACAGCAGCAGAGTTCAGGCAGATTCTGCTCGCTGCCAGGAGCCCAGGTTTCTATCCATATGAAGCCATGTCCTAAACCCAGGACAGGATCCAAATGCACGCATCTCAGACAGGGACTCTTTCAGCGAGCAAAGGGAGGAGGCTTACCAGCGCCACGCCCAGGATCTGGGGGAAGGTATAGGAGGAGCAGCCGGCCGGTGTGAGGCGGATGGTGGCGTAGGGCGTCTGAAACCAGGCCTTCTCGCTGGCCCACACGATGTCACAGAGGGGCAGAATGGAAGCGCCGAGGCCCAGGGCTGGCCCATTGATGGCCACCACGATGGGCTTCTTAAACTGGATGAAGGCCTTCACAAAGTCCCTGAAGGAGACAGAAGACCCTGTAATAGGTGACCTCAACTTGCCGAGCCCCACTGGCACCCCCACCCCGATTCTCCCAGGTGCTATGACGCATGTTCCAGTGGTCACCGATGAGCCGGGGACGGCCAGGGACTTCATTCCTGGACACAGAGGCACCGGAAGGCCAGATCTTCAGAGAAGACTGACAGTGGCTATGTGTCCTGGCTGGCCCTGCACATGTGTGATGTCCCAGCACGGTTCCCATCGCTTTGTTCCCACTCTTAACAGCCGAGTTGAGAAGGCAATCATCTGGACACCCTAGATACTGACAAAGTTGTCTATGGGGAAGACAAGTGGAATCTACAGTTTTAGACCAGAAATTCCAAGAGAAAGAGGATTTTCCAGAGAGATGCATTCCAGCTCAGAGAAAGAATGTTCCAGCATCCCTGGCCCAAGGCAGAATTCCCTTCTTCTTAGAGGAATTCCACTTTTGGATCAGTGATCACTGCTGGTGATGGGGAAGAGGAAATTCAAGCTTCAGATGATGAACGCAGGTTGGGACTGGTGACTTAACAAGAGTTCTTCTATGCTGACATGGTCCGATTCTGAATTATCTACAGGGACATCAGTGTCCCCAAGGGTAGTCGGCCTCCCAATGCTGGTGAGGGTCTATGTGTCAGGATGACTTTGATTAAAACCAGGGAAGAATGCAGGGCTCCCTGTAGCTTTATTCGTGTAGATTCGTGACTACAAGGTGGAGGACATTGCCCCTCCTGCCCTCTGCACTGGGAAGGTTACGACATGCATCTTTCCTTGTGCAGCATAGCCACCAGCAGTGACCTCTACTTCCCCCACCTTGCAAGGCTTTCTGCCTTTCCCCTAGTTGCTATATGAGATCTATAAAGTTTTAATATTCATCTGCTTGGAGAGGAAAGATTCAAGATGCCTAGTAAAGTCAGCTTCCTTCATTATTCTCAGATGGAAGATTGAAAGTTACCAAGAATTTATAAGGATAAAATCCAGATGACCTCGGTCTGCTTGGCTTGTGTTTCCAGGCTTCCCTGACTCTGAACTCTGCTCACTGTGATGAGCTAACAGGTCTCTGAGAGTCTGAGGAAACACCACTGTCCCAATTACCCTGCTAATGCCTTGCTTGCTTTTGAATCCTTTTTCCCCTTTAGCTCCTTATGGACACCCATAGGTCTGCCTGGGGCTCTGCCTAGCTTCCATTAGTACTGGAATTAGGGCTCAGTGAACACTCCCTAAAAAACACGTGTCTCCCAGGAGTATGGCAAGCCCTGGAGAGGTGTGTCAGGGAGAACCAGCTCTTCACCAAACCCATCTTCCTTTCTGAGGCCACATTTCCCAGCCTTTGTTACAGCTGTGCGGCCAAGTCACCAAGTTCTGCCCAATAGAATGTTCCCGGAAACCATTTGTGCCACTTCCGGGTATGTACAACTTCCTGCCATGCACTTGTCCAAGACCAGTCGCTTAGAGGGGCCTGGTGTTCTGGGTAGACACTGCAGGAGCCACAGGATGGGACAGTCTGGGTACCCGAGCCACCACTCGGAGGACTCTGCTTCAGGTTTACAAATCTGAGCAGTAAGACTGTCTCACAATTGAGTCATTTTATATATATATATATATATATATATATATATATATATATACATACATACACACACACATACATATATATATACATACACACACACACACACACACACACATTTGGAGCTTATTTGTTACAGCAGCTAATACTTAACTAATATAAATGTCAAGCTGATTCAGCCATTCTCAGTTGATACTGTTCCTCCTGCTAAGTCTTATAAAAATATGGTCATCACAGTAATACACTGACATTGAAATCACTGTAAGAAGGTTTCTGTATTTTCCGCTAAGTCAGAGGCATCCTAAAACCTACAGAAGTCATCACAGGGGGACACAGCACTGATCCAGGCTTGAGCCAGGACACTGCTTGAGATGATGGGGTGGGCGTGGCCACTGCAGTCCCCACTGCACTGACCCTCAAAAGACCCTGCTTCCAAGAGGGGATCAGGGGTCCGTGATGCTCCGAGGCAGGTCTCCCACTGATCAGCTCCTACCCCCAGGGTCAGGTTTTAGGTTAGGTTACTCCTTGTTTTGCACCAATGCAACCTGGAGTCTTTAAGAGAGCCTTAGAAGCCCACCATTTGGGTGATTTTCATCAGACATCCCATTCTCAGAGAATCTTTATCCAATTCCACAATCAGGGATCTCAGACTTGGGAAGGATGTTAAGACTCATTCAGCCCACTTGTCCTCCTGGTAGTGAATTCCCACCATCATCTCACCCGCAGTAACAGAGGGTCCATGGTTACGCAGACAGCCTCCCCGCTCTGGGTCTCCCATGCAGCTTTCACCCCCTCCAGAGCCTTCCACGTCAGGGTCCCACTCTGTGACTTCCAATCTCAGTTCTGTGCAAGAGCAGCAGGGACCCCAATGAAGGCGACAAGTCCCCAGCATGCAGAGCTCTGGCCCTGTCCCAGCACCTCCTGTTCGTCCCAACCTGCCTCTCGTTTCCTTCCTCTCGAGTGTGGGGCTAAGACCACCCTCCCACCCTTGTTCTCTCGCTTCAGGCGACAGATCTCTACCATAGGCCCCAGGGATGGAGGAGCCAAGCAGCAAACAGGGTATTGCATTACCGACCTTCGGCTTGGATATCTGATCTGACAGCAGAGTGAGCTGGCTCGGAGTTGGGTGCTGTGTTCCCCAGTACCCAGGGCCATCAGGCCGGCCACAGCCTTTGGAGCTCCCTCTGCCTCGTCCCAAGCTTCCGCCCAACCACTCTGCTAGGCTGCTCCACTGCAGCAAAGAACAGGAACTTCAGAGTTGGAGGCCTGAGTCTCAAGTGTGCCTCTCGCCAGTGGCCAGGAACTGGGACAAGCTGCCCAGTTTCAGGGGCCTCGTTTCCTTCCTCTGCACCGGAAATGTCAGTGATGGCCTCCCATGGGGCTGACCTTGATGGGGGCCACTTGCTGTTCTATGTGGCAGGTTGGGCCAGCGAGGTTCCACAGTTTCCATTTAACTTTCAGTGTGGTCCTGATCTGTTCCCCCAGCATAAGAGAGACTCACAAGCTAGCCTGCTCATGGGCGTGGCTGGATTTCACCTGGCATTTCTACTGAGACCCAGTTACCTTTCCCCTTTAAGCAAAGCCATGGAGGGCATCCTCCCCTGGCCAAGGCAACGAGCCAAGTCAGCCAGACCAGGGCCTGTGAACACCAGAGAGATATGCACAGAGTCTCCAGGGAGCCCGTTCCACCATCAGACCCAGCCTGGCTGGAAGACTCATGACCGAAGGGACAGCAGGCACAGCAGTTCTTCACACCTACTGTACGGCTTAGCATTTGCCAGGAGTAGCCCACGTGGGGTTATCTAATTACTCTCCAAGCTAGCAGCCCACCAAGGAGGCCGGGACCATCCTTCTGATGGTTCCCATCTTCCAGATGAGCCAACAGGCTCAGTGAAATGAGTAATGTGTCCCAGGCTGCACCCCTAGCAGGACCGAGGTGGGTTCGAGCTCAGGCAGGAGGCTTCCAGAGGCGCTGCGTGCAGCCACTCACCCGCACTACTGTCCTGAGTACCGCACTTCAGCCATCAGCTCACCAAGGGCGGATTAGGTGAAGGAAGTCTTTCTTTCAGGATGGGCCCTGGACAGCAGCTTCTGCTGAATGAATCACCTCTGAAGGCCATAAGACACTCTCTGCCAAGGACACGACTATGATGCCGCATCACCAACATGAAAGAGCAGGCCCCACGGAAACGCTGCAGAGCTGGGGGAGCCGGAGACCCCTCCTCTGCCCTGAGGGGCCCTGAGCGGCCACCGTCTGCACCTCCTCTTCTGCCCTCACCCTGCTACTCCTCAGGCCTCCTCCTCACTTTGCTTTCTTCCCCTTATAACCAGCTTTTCCCTCTCATGCTGTTCCTACCTGTCACATGCTCCTCCCATCGGCACAAACTCCTGGCTGACACCAGGCAGGTGCTCTCTGTCCTGGATGCACATCAGAATCACGAGGGAAATTTTGTGAGCACAGATGTGCTGCCCCAACCCAGACGGATCTCCCAGGGGTGCTGCCTCCCTCAGGTCTCTCTGTGCTATTAGAGCTGCAAACTGTGGCCCAGCAGGCAACCCCTTCCCTTCTCCCATGTCCCTGCCAGCCCGTAAATTAGTGATTTCCACTCTCTTTGAAACCTGGAGAAGATGGCCCTCTGCCTTCACACCCTCTGCTCTGCCTGAAGCGCACCTGCCCGCCGAGCTGGCCAAGGTCTGACCCCAGCTGGCTGGCTCTCCCTGGAGGTGCAGAGAAAGCCTTCAGTGGCTCCTCACATGGGGGCCCCTGCTTTGGGGTTCCCTGGTTTACTCGGCTAGAAAAGTCGGAAGCCATGTGGGTTGTTGGAGGCTTCAGCCAAGTCTCCACTCCAGCTTCGTAGGGCTCACCTTCTCCTCCCTGTCTACCTCTGACATTTCTTTCTCCCTCAACTTAGTTCCCAAGACTCCAGAGGGACACACCTGATGCTCTCATGACCCCAACATGTAAAAGCTAAAGGGGGTGAAGGAAAGGCCACACCCTCATTTGTCATAGATTTCAGACAATGATGTAGGGATAAGCTGGGCGGTCACTGGGGTTCCAGCTGGCTGTGAAAAGCTGCAGGAATGAACCAGGCTGGGGGCCCAGGTCCCCTGCCCACGGTGACCCAGCTGCAAGGTCTTATTCCTGCTTGCCCTGGCACTGCCTGGCCTCCCACGAGGGACAAGCCTTATCACTGCCCACCCACCACAGACTGGGAGCATCACCTTACCTGTGGCTGTTGGACTTTACCCATTAATGGACCCCACCCAGCAGATGCCAACATTACCCACCAGGAGTGACCCTTCGCGGTGCCTGGACAAAGGTCACAATGGACCCTGGCTGAGAGGGGAGCCTGGGGTGCTGGGGCTGAGTTGCCAACACTTCCCTCTGGGGTGTGGTGGTTTCCCAGGGTAGCCGTCACGACGGCCACAGTGACCAAAAACCACAGAAGCTTATTCTCCCATCAGTCTGGAGGCCAGAAGTCCAAAGGCCAGGCAGGGGAAGCTGGCTCCTTGGGGGATCCAGGGAAGAGTGGAGGCTCCAGGGAGAGCTCCAGGCTCTCGCCAGCTCCTGCTGGTTATTACCAGTCACCCAGGTGCTCCTCAACAGGCAGCCGCCTCCCTCCGGTCCCTGCCTCTACATCGCGTCACCTTCTCCTGACTCTGTGTCTCCTCTCCTCTTGTGTGGGCTGCTCCTTCTGGGTCTGCAGCCCACTCTAACCCAGGATGATCTCATCTCGGAATTTTAAACTTAACTGCATCTGTAGCACTCCTTTTTCCAAATAAGGTTACATTTATTATGGGTTCCAGAGATTAGGATATGGACATATCTCTTGGGATGCTGCAAGCAGGTTTCAGGCTGGTGAACCTTGTGCGTGTGTGAGGAATGGAAACCAGGGGTTCTGTCAAACGGGTCTGCCTGGGTCCTGGAAACCCAGATGAAGACCAGAAATTTATAAATGAGATAAGCCAAGTTTCCCACGCCTCATCGAGATGGGCACTCAGTTCTTCGGGTTGGGTTCCAATGGCCCCATAAACGAGGAGGGGAGATGACTGGGGATCCTGATGCTCCCCTTGACTCCTGAGAAGCCACAGAAAACACAGCTGAGACCAAGCAGAGAGCACTGCCGTGGACCACGTGGCCTGTACCTGGGAGCAGCATAGACCCAGGCTTCCTTGCAGTGACAGTGGTCAGGCTCCTCCTGGTCCTCCAGGAAGCACCCTGGCTCGCCCTGAAGAGGGACAGAATCCCACACACAAGTCTCCTGATGTCTCCTCTTGGACACCTGCAACCCTCAAAGCCTCTGTTGCCATTTAGAAACCAGTCTGTGGGAGGCAGCCACTCAGCAGTGAAGACTGGAGTCCCAGAAATCCCCGACATGCAAGCTGGGGCGCCTCGACCCCATGGGGAATAGGTTTCTTCTCACAAGGCCAGGGAGTGACTGAACTGTGACACCTGTCAGTTTCCCTAAGCAAGGTACACAGTGAGTATATTCACCCTGCTTAAGGTGGACAGAGTGACAGCTGTCAACCAGCTAATCGGCCCAGGCTGGAAATCATCCCCACTGATTTTTAATGTATCTATGAAAAATGTGTCCCAAAAGAAACACTGATTGTCAGCTCTGGATGTCACCTCTAGGACACTAGCTTCTGCCCCAAAGGCAGAAGAGAGAGGCCAATACTCCTACCCCCTGGGGTCTGAAATGTATAGCCCCTCTCCCCCACCACTGTTGAGTCAGATTAGATCCAGGACAGAAATGTCAGGACCCTCAGAGACTTTGGCAGAGGAAGAAGTAAGGCGCATCATACGAGGCATCACTGCACCCAGCCCTTAAAAGCAAAACAAAAAAATCTATTTTTGATTGAAAGAATCCAAGCAAGATCTAACACAGACAGCAAAGCATCCCTGACTTTGGTAGGCTCGGGGTTGTCAATAAGATACAAGACTCTAGATGTAAAATCCAAATTTTAAATCAACAGCCAATAATTTTTAAAACAAAGTATATCCCAAACATTGCATGGGATACATGTATGCTAAAGACAGCATTATTTGACATTTGATGTCAAGATGTGACTGAGCAGCCTGGGTGCCCCATTTGCTGAATTCAGGGATCCCAGGCAGGACCCGGGGCGCCTCACCTGATGGCCTCCGCGATCCGAGTGCTCTCCTTTCGCCGGTCGCTGGACAAGCGGCCGATCAGGTAGGAGTAGTCCAGGCCGCTGCAGAACACGCTGCCCACGGCGCTGAGCAGCAGCAGCTTGCTGTCGTCTGTGGCTGCGTTGCACAGCGCTCGCCGCACCTCCTTCATGATCTGCAGGCAGACACAAGCACAAGGGACATCAGTGCCCATCGGCAAGCCAGCGGGGGGATGGCCTCGGAGGGGAGAGGCGGGCACATCTCCTCCTGCCTCGGCCAGATGCCTCCTCCAAACCCAAGCCAGGTCCAGATCAAAGCCAGAAACACATGGAAACCAAAGCCGTCCAGCACCATCCCTAAAGCTAGCAGAGTTAACAAGGAGGCCACTGACTCAGACCCAGGAGCCTGGCTGGGACTCAGTCAATCCCTGTACATCTCTGCAAATCCCCTTCTGGCATCTGCTTGTTGAGCCCTTTACAGGCCGTGGGAAAACAGTCCTGAGCACAGCCTTCTCCAGATGGCTCAGCTCACTTCTCCTCCTACTCGCTCTTCATGCAGCCTAGACCCTCATGTGGCTTGCGGTGACCCGCGGAGAGAGGCTTCAACATCAGAGCTGGACCTGGCTGCAAAGTCTGACTGGTGTGAGAAGCCTCTGGTCCAAACTCTGGCCCTGCTATTTCCCAGCCCTAGGACCTGGGACACACTGGTCAGGCCTGGTTTGAGGGATCACAGCACCCACTTTCAAGAACTTAGGAGAAGAATAAATAAAAGAGAATGCTGTGTCTAGCTATAGGCTCACATTCCTGGCAGCTGCAATGGATTCTAGATAAGGAGCATTCCATGCCTTCTCTTTATGCTGCTGAAGAGAATATTTTACGTGGCTGCCCCTGCTAGATTATCATAGTAATACAAGAAGGATGCATCTCTCTCTCATTCCCTACCATTTTCTTGGAGACTAACACAGTCCCTTGTATACAACAGACACTCAATAATTACTTGTTTTATTGTATAACCCCCCCCCATTCTCTACCTGAGAAGCTGGGCTGTTTTCTTATACCTAGAAGCCTTCAAGGCAGGCAAAGCTGCCACTCAAAGCACTTGGTTCTTGGGTCTAAAGCCCTCCACGGAGGAGAAGTTTCCCTACAAGAGCAGCTGGGTATAAGGCATGTGGTATACAGGGCCAAGCAGACTCTTTTGGGCCTCCAAGCCTGTGAAGATTCTGATGGAGTCAGGATCTGAAGCCGACCAGAACCTCAGGGTCTGGGCCATGGTGAACCAACCTCTACAGCTTCCCACTCTGACTCCTTCCCTCTAAACTCCTGCAGGGGGCGCTGCTCATCCTGCCCGCACAGCTGGTTTCGGGTACCTGGGCAGCAAGGCTGCTCCAACAGCACAGGCCATGAAGGCAGGAGGTCTGTGCCGCAACCCGCTCTCCCACTCGCCAGTGTGGCCCTGGAACTGCCTGTTCTCCAGGACGAGCTGCTCCAGCCATTTATCTCTGTGGAAGGAAAACTCTCAATTGAGAATTCAAAACCCCAAGCCTGCTCTGTACCTGGATTTGAGCTCCTGAGTTCCACTGCCACCTACAAGAGAAATCTCCAAGGTAAGAAAATTAATGTGGAAATTGGACATGGGCTAGGGCTATCCCAGAGGTATCTCATGGAAATGAATATAAAAGGACTCTGGGGAGAAACTGCACCTGAGACCACATAAGAAGTACACAAGGACATAAATTCCTGTCGGAGGTGAGCTCACAAGGAAAAATTACAAAACACTCGAGGAAATACAAGTCTGCATACTCAGTACTCAGGAGGATTACACAACAACTTTAAGCACTAATGGTCTAAAAGAGCCTGTAACACGAAAACATTTCAAATAAGGAAAGGAGACATATGAACAACAGAGAAAGAAGAGACGAGTAGGGAAAAATAGATTTAAGGGGAAACTTCTTATAAGGAAAAAAAAATCATGTATACCTGCACATTAAATGGTTCTGAAGAGAGAATAAATGAACTGAAAGACCGGAACAGACTGCCCTGAATCAAGAACACAGAAACAGATGGAAAACATGAATGAGGGAGTAAAGACAAGCATAACAAGAAGGTTTAAAACAGGTGTCAAGGTTCTCTGCAGAGGTCACAGAGAGAAGGGAGGCAGTGTCCAGAGATAAGAAAAGAACATGGATAGCAGGACTGCACTGCTATGCAAAGGCCTCGCAGAATCTGGTTCCTGGCTTTTCCCAATTTCTCTAGGCACCTGCGTGTCTGGGCTCATGGCCCCACCCTCCACCTTCAAAGCCATGCAGGGTCCAGGAGTCTTCTCCTTTTGCTTCACACACACATCAACGCTTCCACCTCCTCTTCTATACCTGAGAACTCTGTGATGACCTGGTGCCCATCCAGAGAGGCCAGGACAATCTTTTCCTCTTAAAGTCACTCATGAACACCATCTGCAGCCTACGTTCCTACCAGAGAACCTAACATAGTCAAAGGTTCTGGCGATCGGGACACGGACTTGCTGTTGGCACCTGATGGAGAAAAACCACTTCCCCCACATGACTCCTGGTTTCAGAGCTGCTGTGGTTCATCTCATCTGGGTACAGGAAGCAGAACCACCAACGGATGGATGGGTAAAGAGAACGTGAGGTATACACAATATAATGAAGTATGTATTATACGATTCAGCTGTAAGACATACATTACGCAAGTTACCTGTAAAAAGAACAAAATATGTCATATACAGGAAAATGAATGGAACTGAAGATGAAGATGTTAAGCAAAATAAACCAGACTGAGAAATTCTGACAATATCATGTATTCTCCAAATCAGTGAACTCTAAAAGAGATGACAAAAAAGCAGAAGGGAGATGATTATCAGACAAGAGGAAGGGAATGAGGAGAGCGAATGGGAGGCTCATGGGGATGAACACGATCAAAGTATGCTACACACATTGAAACGCGGTATTTTGTAAAAATAATAGGCACTAATAAAAATATGTATTTAAAGATAAACAAATGAAAATAAATAAAATATGCCCAGAGACAAAAGAAGGATTACCGAGGAAGTACAAACATTTGGCTGAAGAGATAATTCCAAATAGCAGAACTAAATACCAGAAGGCAGTAACAGGATATAATTTTCAGGCTGTTGAGAAAAATTCTTCACCAGCTAAACTATCACCCAAGGGAGAGGGTAAAAGTCAAGCACATTCAGGACAAGAAGCTGACCAAACTGATGTGCAAAAAACAGACAGCAAAAAACTTGAAGAATGTGTTAACTTAGTGTAAGAACTGACTATAAAACATGAAACTGACGATGGCTGATGAGAGGTGGGGCATGTCCAAGGCAGAGCTGCGGCAGCGGGCAATCACTCTGTGCAAGGAGAGGGGAGGAGCGGGAGACAGCAGGTCAAGGTTATCGGTGTGGGAGGGGTGGTGGAGAAGGGATGGTTGCATTCATCTTGAAAATTAGGAAATACGACTCTCAGGTAATATAAAGAAACCTCAATCATGCAATCCAAGTTAGGGAAGCAGAAAAGGTAGGCCATGGCATTAAGAAATGAAGCTTGAGTCTCACCTGCTCAGAGTTTAGAGTCTCAAGGGGAGACAGTATGCAAACAGACTTTGGAGAAATCATTATTAATCACTCAGTAGGCACCATCATAGGGCTTGGGGAAGCTATACAGAAAGCACTGTTTTTTAAATCATGCTTTCAAAAGAACCCACATATGTTAAAGTACCTAGAATGTCCGGGGTTACATCAGGTAATCACCACCTAATTCCAAAGAAGGTTCTGTAACGTAGGAACATGCATGCCAATCTTCCAAGTGACACAGTGCAGATTTAAGAGGTGGCCCAAGGTCACCCCAACAGGACCACAACTCCAGTGTCAGCACCCAAACTGCTTTGCTTTCTATGGCTCCACCCTATATGATGACTCAAATACAGATGCTTCTCGGTAGGAAAGGCAGGGCCAGAGGTCAATGAACCGAGACACTCTGGGCCCCAGCCCTGCTGGAAGAAGGGAGGAACACATTCCTCACTAGCAGGGTTTAAACCACAAATGTTCATTTCGAACATCAAAAATGCGAACAGGCCACTGTCTTGTGGGTCTTTTAATCCTTGTGCCTACAGAAATAGACACATTCTCAGTTATTTATGAACCGTTTCTCGGAAAAGCCTGCGAAGAGACATGCTGTGATTCCACAGAGACCCAGAGGGGCTTCCCTGTCCTAGGCCACACTTACTGGTCAATCAGTAAAAATGAGGCTGGGCAAATACCTGTATCCTTCAGGAATTAAAACCTGCATCTCATGGACACAAGAGGTGTACATACTGCATCCTTTCTTTGCTTAAAAAGAAAAATGAAGCCAGATACGGTGATGCACACTTGTAATCCCAGCACTGAGGGAGGCTGGGGCAGCAGAGTCACACATTTAAGCCCACTCTGGACAACTTAGCAAGATCCTGTCTTGAAATAAAAAACACTGCGGATACAGTTCTGGACAAAGGCCCTGTCTCCAAACCTCAGTACCAAGTAAATAAATGCATAAATAAATATTAAAAATGATTTAAATCCACAAAAAATTATGCCTAGTTAGCACCTTTCCCTTTCCCTTCTGGTGCTGATAATTCAATTTGGACAGATGGCTGAACTTCCATCTTCCTGAAAGACTCCAACTTGTATAATGTAACTGTGGTGTTCCCACCACGATGTTCTAAAATTACACAGTGCTCTTCTGCCTTCTTACACAGAACACACTGTGTGCACTCAAGGGGCCCCTGCTGGCCCACAGCAGACCAGTCCCCAGTGCCCTGCAGTATGACTCTAATGACATACAGACCACCTTGCACGGTGAGGCCCCCAAAGTATCCAGTGCACACACTGTTGAGCCCTGCAGTACCTAACTCACCGCACCTGCAGCATGCACATGTGGAGAGACCTGCTTCCCCTGCAAGACTTCCAGTTTCAGATCTGCCAGGGGTCTAGACCCAGACAACCAAGCTCACTGGACCCGGATACAAGAGCCAGGGTCCCTCTCTACCCTGAGATCCAGTCACTCCAGGCTCATCTCAAAAGCAACCACCTTCAGGAGGGATTTCCCCAAAAGTCCCCAACAGGATGTGGGGGCTTCTCCTGATACCCCAAATACCGCAAACTCACCTTACAGGGCATCAGAAAAGTCCCTCCCCGCCCTGTAGAACGTGCATATCCTTACCTGATCTGCCTCCGGCCTGCTGGAGACCCCTGTGGCAGGTGCCTCTGAGATGGGCCCCAGTGACACCCTGTCTGCTACTCACACCCTTCTGAAACCACCTGACTGTGAGTGAGGGCTGGACCTCGTGACTCATATTTAACCTGCACAGGACAATGAAGCGACCCACAGGACGGCACTTTCAAGAGGAAGGTGGGTTACAAAATGACTCCAGCTTTTTCTCTCTTGCTCTCACTCTGACGGAAGCCAGCTGCCATGTCATTGGTAACCTGGAGGCGCACGTGGCAGAGCACAGATGGCTCTGGTCAGTGAGGACCAAGGCCCACCAACATCCACACAGTTGGGTGTGGGTGTGGGCCCTCCACAGCCAAGCCACAGTGATCTCACAGCTCAGTTGGCACCCAGACTGTAACTGAGCCAGAGACAGCAAAGCTGAGCCTGCCCCAATTTCTGACCCACAGACTTGGCAATAAGAAGTCCTTCTTTTCAGGTGCTAAATTTAGCCCAATTTAGCAATGTTGTTAGGTAGCAATCAATAATTAATATAATCCTTTAAGAGATAAAATAATACTTTGCTCACCTGTAAATCCTTGGTTCAGAACTTGTTGAGTTTTTTAAAAATGTTACTAAACTGAGGATGAATCAGTCACTTTCCTGTTGCTATGACAAAATACCTGACTCCCACAGCCTAAAAGAGGAAAGATTGACTTTGACTAATGGTTGAAAGGGTTCAGTCCAGGATCAGCTGGTTCCATGGTAAAAACACGGTGGAAAGGCCTGGCCAAGGAGAGCAGCTCAAGCCATAAGCAGAGTGAGAAGGGAAGAGCCAGGGGCATGAATGCAGCTTTCCAGGCCATGCCCACACTGAATCACCTCTAACAAGATCCCAGTTCCTAACAGCATGCTTAGCTTCAAATTGATTCATGGATTAATCCACCGATGAATATATTACCCCGATGACCTAGTCAATTACCTTCCCAAAGCCCCAAGGTCTGAGCACATGAGGCTTTGGGGGCACATTTTAGATGTGAACTGTAACAGAGAGAATACATATCTTTAATTCCTTAAAAGGCTCATGGTTCGATGAGAGAGGGAACCAGACATTTAATAAACTACAACAAATACATGTATAGTCACAACCATGACTGGTCCAAGAGGAAGGAGCCTGGTGCTAGGGAAGCCCACAGGAGGAGAGAGACACGACCTCAGGACAGTGAGGGAAGGTTTCTACACAAGTAATGAATGCGCTGAGATCTGGAGAAAGAGCAGGTGTTAGTGAAGCAAAGAGGCAAAAAGGCTATTCTAGGCAGCGGGGTGAGCATGTGCAAAGGTCCTGTGACAGGTACAGCAAGAAAGCAAGCCTCTGTAGTGCAAAGGAGAGAAGTGTGATGCAAGATATAAGTCAGACTTCAACATGCTTGCAGGCCACACTGAGGGCTCTGCTTATTAACCAGAGTGATCAACATGTTTGATGTGTGTGTGTGTGTGTACATGTGCAGGGGTGGTGTGTTCCGAGCTGTCTGTCCTACACATCATTCCGCCTGCCTTGTGGACAGTGGATTCCAGGGTGAGCAGCATGGACACACTTACAAGCAGGCTACACCACAGTCCTGGCAAAATGGCCTAGTAGTTGTGACTCGCGTGACTATGATGGAAATAGAAGTAAAGAGAAAGCAAGTCAACAACGGCATGAACAGGGTTGGACGGGATCATGACAAAAGGGCTGTGACAGGGACACTACATGGCCGTCCAACGCCCACAGATGCGGTGGCAATGACGGCCAAGGCTGAGAGCACTGGGGTCCTCTCTCAGCAGTGACGTGGACGAACCTTCACTCAAAAGGACCGTGTAGCATCCTGTTGGTCCGTTTCCTCGTTCTGTGCCATATATTCCAGACAAGAGAAACATCACAACACACCTGCCAGCCTCAGAACCTAGCTAATGCTTCCAGCAATGAATGAATTTTTGTCTAAGTGGCCAATTCAACCAATGATACGTGGACAACTAAAAATTCAGCTGTGACCGTGAAAGTGGTTCCCTTCTCGTTTCTACCCTAATAAGCAAGGCTGGTCTGCTGGTGGCCATTAAATGGCCTCTGTTTCATCTTAATGACAACAAGGGCATTTATTACTGCTGTGTCCCAGCCTCTATGCATACACTGGCTCTGATCTCACTAAGAGACTGTAACTTCTGCAACCAAGGAAGCTCAGAAAAGCAAAGTAACTTCCCAAGGTAAGACCAAGTGGTGAGTTGATGGAGGCAGGAGGATTTGAACCCGGGTCTGTTAGACTTGGACGTCTGCATTCCTTCTCTAACACCGCCTCTGCATTTCAGCAGAATTTTTCTTTTAGGGCTACTTTACCCAGTCAGCCGGCTCACCCACAGAGTCAACCCGCTCTGGTGAAGACAGCTGAAATTACAGGATTGATAGCTTTTTCCCTTCCTTCCCATCCTGTAGCCGACCGACGCAGATTAGGAATGGAATCCCTAATTAACCGTGCCCACGGCTCAGCGGGTGAGGACCCGGGCACCCTGGATCAGTCGAGCACAACACAGCTTGACAGATGAGTGGAAAACAGCTACCACACAAAGCAGCTCCCGAGAGAGAGTGAGCCGGGAGACGTCACCTTTATTCAAGCTGTTGAAGGAAAATGCTGCACCTTTTTAAAGCACGCTTTTAAAAAGTAGTGAAGTAGAAAAAAAGCAGCAGCGGCCTCAGGTGGATGTGTCACAGTGAGCTTAAAATAACGCGGTTTCCGGGTATGTGAACACGTGAAGAGGCGCCTGTGGGTAGAGCTGTGCTCTGGGGTCCCTGGAATCCCACACAGAGGTCTACAGGGCAGAGAAGCCTGGGCTGCTCCCACTGGAGGTAGAGGAGGGGAACGCCTCAGAACCCCATGCTTACAAGAGAGGCAACCAGTAACCAGCAGCCCCATAGACTCAAAGGCTCAAGTCTCGGCATCTCCCTCACGACTTGCTAATCACCCACGTCCCACAGGAGAACCATCGCCTGTGTAAATCACAGGATGAGGCACACCATCCCAAGTCAAGGACTCGGCAGCCCCAGTCCCTGCATGTCCCAGGCCTCCCTGAGTGCACGGATCTACCAGGCAATACCAGCCCGTCCTACCGGCTCTGAGCTGGGTCGCTCCGCTGCGCCCACTGTGTCTCCCATGACCTGTAGCTAACCCTCCGTGTTTCACTGCTGTCATGGAAAGAGGTCTGGGGTACACTGCCTCACCTCAGGCGTCAGCGCGTTGTTGTCCGAGGTCTGGCTGGACAACAGGATGTGCGTGAAACCCTCTTCCTTTCGCACCACGATGTCCCGAAACCGACAGTTGCTCTCGTTCTGGCGGACGCTGTACCTGAGCCTCTTATCGAAGACATAGTCCTTCTCGGCCTCCAGCTTCCTCTTCACTGGGCTGGGCAGGTTCAGGCCCCCGTTGGCCAGAGCAGAGCCTTCAAAGGTAGATAAGCAAAGTGAGAAATGGACACAGTCCATGACCCTGCTGGAATGTAACCAGAGAGGGAAGGTGCAGGTGGGGCTGGGCCCTCTGCCGTCTCTGTTGGGGGGAGGCGGGCTGGTGAAGAGCCTAGGACTTAAACGCTGCCTCTCCAAAGTCAGAAGAGCACCCAGCGGGCTCTCCGTGCAGGGCCTGGCCATGTGGTCCTTGCCCTCCCTCCCCCTTCCAGCACAGCAGCCTGTGAGCTGGGCATTATTTCTGAGTTCTTGGCAACGGGAATCCCTGAGCCCTGGAGGGGCAGCCCTGCCCACTGGTGGGGGCGTGTGACTGTGGTCCCAGCCTCTATCCGACTGGTGTTTTGTGCTGAGCACATCCTGAAACATCTGGTGAGCTTGACCTCCTTCCATACCAGAGCTGGGGTGCTGAGACCCCAGTGCTTCTTTGGGGACTAGATGTCCCGAGCTTAGGGAGGTGAGAACCAGGCAGGCAGGCCTTCCCTTCTTTCTCCCCTTCCAAATCAATTACAAGGGCTTTGCATTTCCATATCTTATATACTAGCATCCCAGGCAGCCAGAGAGTGCCCTAGTTGAGAAGGTTTGAAAACTAAGGACAGGTCCAGACTCTGGAGGCTTCCCAGTGGTCCACTGCCCTAACAGAAGCATCAGGAGCTCCTGGGAGCCCTGAGGAAAGCATGTCATGTCTACACCCCCAAACTTTCTTCCAAGGCAGGTCTGGGAACATGCTAAAATGTGTATTTTGAAAACTTCCCAGTCCAGGGTGTGGGGACAGACCACAAATTGTCAATATCAGACCTGAAAGAGGGTCATCACTACTGATCATACAGACATTGAAAGGGTAATAAAGAAATATGATGAACAACCCCTACCCATTGATTTAATACTTTAGATAAAATAGAAAATCATCTTTGGAAGACATACAAATTTCCAAAATACAAATGGGGCACTACACAAGCTCAATAGGTCTCTATTAAATAAATGGATTCAATGATTAACAATCTTCTAAAAGAAAATGTACTAGATGCAAGTGAATTATACCAAACATTTGTGGAAGAAATACCACCAACTCCCACAATCAGAATCAAAGGAACTTCCATATTGTGGCATTATTCAAATAGTAAAACCGTATAAAGATGTAATAAGAAAACAAAACTCTAGACCAGTATCTCTCATGTACATGGATGCGAAAGTTTTCAAAAATATTAGCAAATCAATGCTAGCAGTGGAGAAAGATAATTATATGTTACAAACATATGCAAAGCTGATCCAACATTGGAAAATTAGTCAGTGTAACCTGCTGTATCAGTAAACTGAAGAAGAAAACAATCCTATAATCAGATCAATTGATATAGGAAAAGCATGTGACAAAATCTAGCAGAAAGGTACTTTGCCAACTCGACAAAGAACAGTTATCTCTGGCTACAAGATATCTTTGACTACCATCAGACCTACTGTTGAGAAGTTAGATGTCTTCTTTTTAAGATCTGAAACAAGGAAAGGATGTGTTATCTGTCCTGCTCAACATCACCTTGGAAGTCCAAGTTAGTGCACAAATACAAGGGAAAAAAGAAAAGAAAAAGGGAAACGGAAAGGGGAAGGGAAGAAAGGGAGGGAAGAGAAGAGGAGGAAAGGGTTGAGTTCTAGAAATTGAGAAGGAAGAAATACAATGAATTTTGCCTACATAGGGCAAGATTATTTAGAAAGCACTACAGAATTAAAGGGGGGGGGGATAAACTGTTCCTGGAACTAATATGCAAATTCAGCAAGGTCACAAGCCACAAGGTAAATATACAAGTCCATACTTGTCCGCATACCAGCAATGGATTAGAATTTGATATTTAAAAATCATACCATTCACAATGGTACTCAAACTATGAAATACGTGTAAATCTAATAAATATGTACAGGATCTCTTTGTAAGAAACTACAAAACTCTAATGAAAGAAACCAAAAAGGACCTAAACAAATGGAGAGATTCTGTTTGCAAATTAGAACATTCAACAATTTTAAGACATCACTTCTTCCTAACTTGATCGATAGGTTCAATGTAATGCCATTCAAAATTTCAGATGACATTTTGTAGATAGTTCTTTATTTAGGAAGGAAAAATGACCCAGAATAGCCAAAACAATACTTCAGAGTACGAACAAAGCTGGAGAACTCCCACTGATTCCAACACTTAATATAAAGACACAGTAATCAAGAGAGTGAAAATATTGATATATAACATCAATAGAATGGCAACCCAAGAAGAGACCCAAATAAATGTAGGGAAGCGACCTTTGGCAACAGAATAAGGACTATTCAGTGGGGAAAGGACAGTATTTTTCAACAAATGGTACTGAAACAGACATCCCATATGCAGAAGAAAATGTGATCCTGGACACAGACTTTACACTTTTCCCAAAAAACAACTCAAAATGACTCACAGTGTTAAAGGTGAAATGCAAAACTATAAAATTTCTAGAAGGTATAAAATAAAATGCTAGGTACCTTGGGTTTGATAGTGAGTTTTCAGAAACAGCATGAAGCTAAAAATTACTAACCTGAATTGGTAACTTTAGGTTACTAAAATTCAAAACTCCTGTTGCTTGACGGACACTGATAAGAGAATCAAACAAGCTACATACTAGGTAATAAAATGTCGTAAAACGCAGATGAGAAATTTTGTATTCAAAATATAGAACTCTTGAAAACAACCCAATCCTTTAAAAATGGAGAAAACAGCTAAAAAGATACTTTAGCAAATAAGCATACTGAAAAATGCTCATCATCATTTTTTATTAGGGAATTAAAACAAGGAAATGAAAGCCAGGAGATATACACATACATCCGTCAGCTAGCACCCAAACTACTGACACCACCAACTGCTACTCAGGGTACCGAGTAACACGGATTCTCGTTCACTGCTCGTGGGAATATGAAGTGGTACAGCTACTTGGAAAGGCCATCTGGTCTTCTCTTTAAAAACTAAAGAGACCCAGGTACCCACTGTAATCCCAGCTACGTGGGAGGCTAAGGCAGCAACATAGCAGATTCAAGCCCTGGCTGGGGAACACAGCAAAACCCTGTCTCAAAATCAAAAAAGGATGGGTGCAGCTCAGCGGTAGAGCACTTGGCTACCAAGCTCAAAGCCCTATGTGCAAAAGGAAATGCAGTTTTAGGGTACACAATCCAGCAGTCATCACCATTTCTAAGAATTCATGTGCTAAGACTATTTGGAAACCTTCATCTACAAAACAATATAAAACAAATAATTATCCCAAAAATGGAAGCAACTGATAGGTCCTTTAACTGTGGAATTAATAAACAAGCTGGTACATCCATATAATGGAACATTACTCAGTGATAAAAAGAAATCACTACAAAGTCACAAAAACGAATGAATTTGAAATGCACATTGCTAGGTAAAACAAACCAGTAGGCAAAATCACTGCATTATGAGACTCCAGTTAGAAAAAGCAAAGCTATAATGACAGTGAAAAGATCAGTGCTTTCCAAGGGTTCAAAAAACAAGTTAAATAGGTAAAGCACAGGAGATTTTTTTTTTTAGGATGATAAGATGATTCTGTATGATATCATCATGGAGAATACAAGACATTCAGCACTTGTCAAAACCCAAAGAACTTTACAGCACAGAGAGCAAGTGTGAAAGCATGCAAATTTTAAAATATCATTTAGGAGGCTGAGGGGTCCCAGGGTGGCATGCATAATGTGACAGGAGAATCTGACAGTTTCATTATGTAGGAAGCGACCTTACTGAAGGTTGGAGGGGAAGGTGCTAACATAAGTAAATGTTAGAAATGAATGGACACTGTAAAATTAAATAAAAGCATGCCTGACATTAGCTCCATCCTGCAGTGGCTAGCGCTGACTCCCACGGAGGAGAGAAGTGACCACTCTGAGGCTGTGGGGCAGGTACACTGCCATCAAGAGATTCAGCAGGAGAGGAGCAGGCAGGAGGTGCAAGGTTTCCATCCCTGGGCGGGGGTGTACAGGTGAGCAGACATCAAGAGTGCACCGGTGTTCAGCTTAATCTTGATGCAGATAGTTGTGCACAAAGCTAAGTGAGGGTGTCCAAGGTAGAAAACACACGTGTTTCCTTGTTCTGCCAGCTGACAGGACGCAGAATCAAGATAGCCCAAGAGCAAAATGCACAGCTGGGACCCAGAGCTTGGCTTCCAGGACCATTCTCCGTAAGGCACCTGGAGAAAGGCCAACTCTAAAGAGAGGGCAGGAAGGATCCAAGATAAGCTTGGAGCACCGGGGCGGAAGGAAGTGCTTAAACAGAACGCAACAGAATGACCTCCACTATAATGGGGGTTTGTCAAAAGGACACCAGAGCCAATGGAAAGTCTCCTCATATCTAAAGCTGTAACAATTTGAGCAATGAAATAAATAACTATTGGATTATAAAAAAAACAAAATATCTATGAACCCATATTGACATAAATGATTGAATGAATAATAAATGCAAGAAAAGAGATTGATCTTCCAGTTAAGAGAATCCTAGATAATTCACATAGCTACTCCAACTTCAGGGAAATGGAGTATAACACCTCATTCTTTAAGGGTGACCCATGCACAGTGACTTCTGCCCCAAAGGCCAGTATGGGTTACAGGTTGGGGGAATCCAACAGAAGCATCTCAGCCATGACCACAGATGACCATGGACAACGTCCATCATGGTAGGTCATGTCCATCGTATGGAACCTTGACACAATGGGATGGGAAGGACATTCATCCTCTGGGGTCTTCCTCCAAACTGACAACCCCAAAGCAACCAGAAACAAAGAAACTACAGACAAATCCCAATACAAAGACATTCTACAAAATGCATGAGAAGCTGTCCTCAAACCCTCAAGGTCATCTAAAAGAAGAAAAGTCTGAGAAACTGTCACAGCCAAGAAAAAGAGCCAAAGGAGGCATGATGCCTACACGTAATACAATTTTTCCCTGACGTTAGGTAAAAAAGAAGGAAGCTTGAATAAAGTGTGGATTCTAGTTCAAGATAGTATGTATATGAATCTTGGCTCATGGATTTTAACAGAGGTCCCATGCTAAGACACTTAGGGCTTCACAGAAACTGGCTGGGGATGTAAGAACCCCCGCTGGCCTCCCAGTATTTTCTGTAATTCTAAAACTATTCAAAGAATAGAGTTTACTTTAACAAATGCATCTTGAAAATCAAGTTCATTAAACAGCAGCACTTCCCAGGCGGCTGTGACACATAGCCAGGTTTGCAAACTCTGACCCTGTGGTTCTGGCATTCCGGTAGCTGGAGGACAGTTACCTGTCAGCCTGCTGGGCGTGCCGAGCTGCTGCTTTGGCTCCAGAGCCAGGCTGGGAGGACAGGGGACCGCACAACCCAGGGAGGCACCCTTCCCCCAGGAGCTGCTCACAGGCAGGTCCTCTCCCAGGTCCTCTGCAGAAAAGCAGAAGCTGCACAGATACTGAAGGTCTGAACACCTTGCATGCCGGGTGGGGTCAGGGCTGGGGTCAGGGACAAAGATGACCTCAGTGGGTGCTGACATGGGGAGGAGGGGAGCAAGGAAGCAGTGAGGAGAGGAGCACTGAGTAAGTGCTAAGCATTCTGCAGGCGAGGTCTCTAACACAGGCAGGCAGAGAAGCCCAGCCTTAAGAAGACCACTGTGTGGACACAACATGGACCCACAGGGACGGCAAAAGCATCACATAAGGACATGTGCTCCAAGAACCCAGCTTAGAGTCGGCGGGGAAGAAACAGTGACTCTTATTTGCTTTAATCCCCACAGCTCAGCGTTGCATGAAACTGTTTTTGCAGGTTTCTGCAGCAGAAGCCTCGTCTCTAACGACAGCAGGTCTCGAAGACAAGGCCACGTGTAAACCTGCTCAGCACTGTGCTTGTGGCACCTGAGCCCGAGGCCCTGTGGGTGCCCTGGGATCCTCACCTGATCTCAGTTAAAAGCAACACGGTGCAGACCTTCACCAGTACCAGGGGTCTGGAGTGTAGACCTCGGGTCAAAGACAGGGATCAGGGAATGAAACAGGACATGTGCTAGCCCTGCCCTACTGCAGGCTGGGGTGGGGAGGTGGAGCAGCAGCCCCCAAGAAGAGACGCTGCAGGAGGCAAGGACGCTGCAGGGGACAGGGAACAAGCCAGTATCATCCTGCGGCTTTACAGAAGCCACCTCGTTTTGTACTTTTCCACTACTCAAAGCAACTGGGCTTTGTCAAACATCAAGATGCAGCTCCTGACACCCGGCAGGATGATTTAATGAACTTCAGAAAGTGAACACAAGCATTTAATTAAAAGGTTGCATCGTGGGAGCCATTTCTTCAGGGCTCACCTCGAATCCTGGGTAGCAGAGCTGGGCTTCCTGATCCAAGCTCGCTGGGTTCTGCAGCAGCCTGGGCAGATGGGGTTTGCAGAGGCCTCCCAGAGGCTGAGCAGCTGGGGTGACATCCTCCTGCCGCCCGGTGAGTCACTTGTAAGCAGGGGCTATCACAGGAGGAGGACTCAGGCTCCCCTTTCTGAGCAGCTCTGAGGTGCTCAACAGCCCTGCAAAGTGGCCACTGTGGGTCCATTTTACAGATGAGGATAAGTGAGTACCTTGTGGATGCCACAGAGATCTTAAACGGGAGAGGCAGGACTGCAGCTGGCTGTCTCTTTGTATTCATTCCTTCAAACTCTAATTATGGGTCAGCTGCTCTACAAGGAGACAGGACTCCAACACAAATAGAGAAATAAGGTCCCTGCCTGCATGGGGCTGCTTCAGTGGGGGGGGAGGTTGGCAAATAAATCATGCCTAAAATAAGTAAGATTCACAAACAAGAAGGTGGATGACAAAGGACCGTGTAGGGTGACTCCGGGCACGAAGCCACTGGGCACAGGGTGAAGCAGTCCCCAGAGAGATGAGGGATCTGGGACTGGACAAGGCAGATGGGCCTGGGATTCCGCCAGGATGTTAGGCTCAGTTGGCCAACAGGCACTTGGAGCTGCGAGGACGCTGAGTCAGGAAGGGTGGTGTCTCCTCAAAGCCTGGGCAGCGTCACCTGAGCAGTGACACTGGGTTCTGCATCCCCCACCACCCCGGGACCAATAAGCAGGAAGTAGCTCCAGCCCAGCACCCTGTGCCTATCTCCTGTCCTCAGGGCTAGGGTCTCCCGAGAGCCTGCTACAAGCTGGCCGGACAGGCGCCACCTGTGCCAGGAGCACGACCCGTGGCTGCCACAGAGAAGCTAGGCAGCCACGTGAGCATTGCAGCACCAGCCTCCTTGTTCTTTGGGCGGGGTTAAAAGCGGCTACTTTCTGGGGTTGTTTTAAACCTGCTTAATTAGAGACCTGGCAGGTCACCCAGACACCTGCCTGGTGCTGGCTGAAGGACAAGGCGCTTGCAACAGAGGGACGAGCCATGGTCTCTTGGTTCCAACCGCGCTCTCCATCCCCACCCTCCCCAGGCCCAGGCATCTCAGCCCCCGACGGACTCCGCACCCAGGAAACCGGGGAAAGGCTACCCAGGGGCACCCTGACCCCATCTTGTGAGCCCGGCTGGGCCCTGAGTGTCACACATGGCACAGAGACACCACACCTGCCGCCACCCCGGCACTGTGGCAACTGGAAGACACAGCAACACAAGGCTCACAGGAAACTCCCCAGCCCGCCGGCTTCCTCCCTTCCGTCCCCCAAGCCTTGCTTTAAGGCCCAGAGGACCCTTTCCATGAAGACAGCTCCGCAAACTCCTCGGCACCAAACACAGGGAAGCAACAGGGAGAACACAGAAGGAGAAATTCAGCAAGATGAGATTCGCTCACAAACAGGAGAATCAGCTCTGGGACCCGGAGGCAAAGCATCCCCATGAGGCAGTGAGCAGGGCTGGTAACAGGGACACAAAAAACGGACCCCAGAAACAACGGGACTCAAAGTCTTCCCTGCAGGATGGGGAGGGGACCCAGGCTCTGGGCCATTCACAGTCACCAGGGGCTGAGGGTGAGTCCTGCTGCACCAGGAAGGCACAGCAAAAATAAACGAGGATGAGCTGCCTGCTGGGAACTCAGAGCCAGGTGGAGGCAAATGCAAAACTACCAGAGAAGCAGGCCCAGGGGGAAGCAAAGAAAAAGAAAAAGAAAAATCTCCCTCTCAAAATGAGCCTTCACACCAAAATCCCGTAGGCGGCCGACGTCCCGTGCTTAGACACCCAACCCACAAAACCAAACCGGAAGCCTGAATGTTTTCAAACAAAATAACATGGGGGGGGGGGGTCATGAAACAAGGACTTTAAAAAGGGACTGTGTCACATGCTCAAAGTGACAGGATACAAGAAAAACATACTTAAGATCAACTAGAAATTTTCAAACCAAAAGCAAAATGCAGGAAATGGATGATGAGCAGGACAAAGAACTAACTGAAAAACAAACACTGAATAGGAGAAAATATTTGTGTTCCCCAGGTAAAGGACCCATATCTCCAAACTGTAAAGGACTTTTAAATATTTAACATAAAAACAAAAACCCTTTGGGGGAAAGGGGATGGGCAAAAGATAAGGACAATTTACAAACACTACATCAAAATGGCCTTAAACATAAGATTTCAATTTCATTTTAAAGAATACTGCCCGCCCTCCATCCGCAGGGAACTGCCTGGAGACCAGCATCTGGGCCAGGTCTGTTTGGGCCCGTAGCCCCGCCCTTCACCCCCAGGAAGTCTCCCAGAAAGCAGCATCTCAGCCTGTCTCTTTGGGACCCGAGCCTCTTGGACCCGTAGAGTGGCCTGGGCTGTTTGGATCGAAAGTCTGCGCAGACCTGCATCTCGGCGCCACTGTTTGGGACTGGTAGGCCCGCCCTTCATCCACAGGGAACTGCCTGGAGACCGGCATCTGGGCCAGGTCTGTTTGGGCACGTAGCCCCACCCTTCACCCCCAGGAAGTCTCCCAGAAAGCAGCATCGCAGCCTGTCTCTTTGGGAGCCGAACCTCTCGGACCCGCAGAGTGGCCCGGGCTGTTTGGATTGGGAATATTGTGGACACTGGCATCTTGGCCAGGTCTGTGTGGGACCGGGAACTTTTCAGAAACCAACATTCTGGCCTGACTCTTTGGGACCTGTAGGCCCTTCACTCGCAAGGAACCTCCTGGAGACCTGCCTGGGACAAAGCACGGTGGCCTGGCCTGCCTGAGATTCCACAGGCTCTGGGGTGGCCACACCCAGCATTCGCCTTACAAATTAGGGAGCCAGGAGCCCACAGAGGGGAGTTAGGACCCTGTGAGGAAGACAGGAGCCTGTGGAGGAGCCACTGCCCCTCCAGGAACTGAGGGTGTAACAAACAGGTAATTCACCACACATTCAGAGAAAGCTTTGGAACACAACTCAAAGTAAGGAAATACAGAAATATGACAAAAGGAAAGACCAAAAGGCAGGCTCAAAGCCCTAGCCTTCCCCAAGAAAGCTTAGAAGCCGTGTACATGGAAGAAAAAAGAAGCCATACACCTGAAATGTCTGAAATGATATCAAATGAAATAAATATGCAAATAGGGAAAGCTATGGAGAAATTCAAACCAGAAATACTTGCCCAGGTAAAAGAAGAATTGATAAAAATAGTGAAAGAAATAGTGAAC
>PVJX010000285.1:0-97886 GCA_004027295.1 Dolichotis patagonum | reverse complement strand
TGGTATACTCCCTCTCCTCCAAAACTAGCTAGATATCCTTGGATTTTGCCCAGATGTATTTCCTGTGCCTAGCAGAGTATAATAATCATTTTCCTGTGGTAGGGGTGAAATATCCAACATTCACAACTTAATGGAGGCGAGTTTTATTTTGGCTCATGGTATCAATGGATTCAGTCCATGGTTGACTGGCTCCAGGTCAGAAATGGCATGGCTGAAGGGCCTGGTGGAGAAAGGCTGTTCAACTCATGTGACTTGGAAGCAGAGAGAGAAAAAAAAGGAGCCAGGTACAAGAATACACCCTTCTAGGTCACATCTGCAATGACCAGCTCCTCCAATCAGGTTCTACTTCCTAACAGCATATTTAGTCATGAACTCATCAGTGAATTAATCTACCAACAGGTAAAACACCCTCTATCATTTACTCACCTTCCAAAAGCCCCACTCTCAAATACATGAAACTTTGGGGGAGTGTATTTTGGTACCAGGGGTCGAACTCATGACCTCGTGTTTGTCAGGCAGGCACTCATACAGCTGAGCCAAATCCCCAGCCTGGGAGTGCATTTTAGATATAAACTGTAACACATAGTGTTGGGTACACTGTAAAGAGTTAATAAATATTTGTTGAATGAATTAATGGAAATTTTCCCTTTTCCAGTTGGATTCTCTCTGCAAACTTAGAAAATTACTCCTCCCAGGAAGCTGAAACCAGTCCCCATATCCTTGCCCAAGCATTCCCCCTGCAGTCTCCAGATAGGCTTGTCAGAACTTTTGGGTAAACTTGGCTCTGGTTCTAGCTAAGACTTATACATCTGGGACACATACAATGAGATAATGTACATAAATGTGTCCAGCAAGAGCCTGGAATATCACAGATAAATCACCACTATCGCTGCTTTTCTTCCTTTATATAACTAGGATGACTGACTCAAAAGGAGAGAAAACATCAAAGGCTTCACACAAAGAAGTTTATTCAAAATGAAGCAACTTGGGGACCATAGTGCATCCACATCTGGCATACTGAGGGTAGTTCTAGTCACTGAGAAAGAAAAAGACTACGAGAATATTACTACAATTATACCCTATGCCTCATCTATAGTAAAAAGCTATCAGACTTCTTTGTAGAGGGGAAAGAAAAATTGTGGACCAGATGATTTGGTTTATGTGATGCAAGATGGAAAGAGTAAAGTATGATTCTGGATGGAAGCTGAGGTCATCCATGGGACAAGAGTCACAAGTCCACACGGGACAAGGTATCCATGTGTGGGGAAGGTACAGATGGCTGACAATTGTTGGACACACACAGGTTATTGGGATGAAGACAGAAGATGTCCATCTGTGGAAGTTCTTAGGCAAAGGGAAAGTTCTCAGTCTTGAGCAATCTAAGAAAGTAGAAACCTGGTTACAAGTCAATGGAAGAAGTGCATTGGCAGATTTGACCTTGGAAATGAACAATAGCATTGCTTTAGAGAAGGCAAATTGGGCTAATAAATAAATTATTTTAGAATTTAATCTCTGGATTCTTTATTTCACTTTTATTTCTTTCTGGTCTCCTTTGGGCCTTTAGACAAGGAGAAAGAAAGCCTCCTGGATTTTCTAGAAGATGAGTGAGCACATCAAGTGCTTATGAGTATGGCAAAGAGTTTCCTGAGGGAGAGAGCTAGAGCCCTAGCAGGGCTGTGTAAGATGGGTAAGGGGATCACACAGCAGAGAACTGCAGTGGAAACCATCCCCAGAGAAAATATGATTAGGATGTGACTACAATTCAGGAGTCCCCAACATCAGTACCATATGTCCTCCCAGTCAAGCCCAGCCATGAGGCCCACAGAAGCTGCAGACAGATACCACTATTCACCTCAAATCCCCGATGCTGTTGGGCAAGGTTTAGTGGCATTCTGCCTTCCTCCAGGAGCTCAGGAAAGGGGAAATTATCCTGAACTGATACATTTTGGATCAAAAATGGTTCAGAAATAAAGAATCCTATTGAGTATACTTGAAAGTGAGCAGAATATATTTCTTGCATCTAGCAGAATAGAAGCCTGGGGTTGGAAATTAACTTGAGTTACAAGAAAATGAAGTTACACGTTTGCACACCTGAGACTGTGGGTGTGAAATCTGTACTTGTAATACAGATTTTTATTGTTATTGTTGCTATAGTAACACCTCAATTAACCAGGGAGCATCCTCCTTACTGGAACTGTAGACCTGCAAAAAGCCCCCAAATAGAGGTGACTGCTACTTCTCATGAAAGGAGAACCTGGACATAGAGTGGCAGTGAAAAGTCTGCAGAGCTCACTCGGGGATTAGTTGACCCCTCATATTTTTTTTTCTCTTCCATGATGGCTCTGCCATGTGACCTTGAGTGAATCATTTAACTTCACTGAGACCAAAACTATGGCAGGAGCATTGGGAGCCTGTTTGGAACCTGTACTATGTTGCACATGTGCAGCTACTAATTTCCCTCTGGGATGCTTATCTCTTGAGGGTCACCCTATTGTATCCCTCTTGTGAACTAATGTCGCACATGTTAGGTATCACTGCGTATGTGTTGAACTGAACTGAATAGGTTGGGTAGAGCTAATAAGGTCAAAGAGCTCTCTAGGAAAGTGACTATAAGAAGAGAAAAAGGAAAGAAAAGAGAAAATAAAAGGGGAAGAATCTGAGCAAAGGCAAATGAGCAAAGCAGGAAGAAGGGAAAAGTTAGGCAAGAGCAATCAAGAGTCAGACTCACCAGCAGCATGATCTTGGACAAGTTAAATTATGATTCTGGGTCCCAACTGTCAAATGAGAACAGGGATACCTACAGCGTTGGATTCCTATTAAACATCTTAGTATGGCCACCTATGCATACTAAGGATGGTGTTAGTTATTTCTGTTACCAGACTCATATACAGGGCATATGAAAAATATATACTCATTAGTAATTAAAGAAATGCAAATGGTCAAAGGGCGATGGCACATACCTATAATCCCAGCTACTGGGGAAGCTGAGGCAGGAGAACTGAAAGTTCAAGGACACCCTGGGCAATTCAGTAACTTAATCCCAAAATAAAAAATAAAAAGGGGTGGACATGTAGCTCAGTGTACTCTGGTTTCAATCCTTAGTGCAACAAAGGGAGGGGGAAAAAAAAGAACTGCAAATAAAACACCATTGCTATCTACTGGCAAAGATCTTCTAAAAATTTTTATAATTCTTGAGCCCTTCACATCCTATGGGAGACAAAAAAAATTGCAGAGTGACGACTGGGGAAGAGAGAGGAGTACTACAGGAAGATGTCTTTTGAAAGGGTTGTGCTAAGAGTCACATACACCTTCTAACAAGAGTGAGGCACTGGTGCTTGGCCCTCAGCATAAGCCTGGAGCGGGAATTAAACAGGACCACTTAATAACAGATCACTACATACATGACATCTGCAATTGGAGGAGGGAAACGCGGAGGACCAGTCTGTCTTCCACCCCAGGAAACCACAGGGCAAGAGAGGAGGCCCGTGGGCTGCTCAGGGGGCTGTAAGGAGGAGCAGCCATGCTGCTGTCCAAGAGACACAGCTGAGGAGACTACAACCATGAAGAAAACCTAGGGAATTGCTGCAGCACTTAGGATGGGTAAAGTGGTTTTTTTCTAATGACCCAGACATACAAAAGCAACACAGACAAATGGGATTACATCAAACTGAAAAGCTTCTGCATGGCACATGTTGGAACTTGAGGTGTTGGGCAACAAAGGAACCTGCTCGCCTCCCTGGTAAGCAGCCATGGCTCGAGCAAGTGGTGAGGGACCCAGGAAGAGAACCAGCCAGCCAGTGTCTCCCGAGATCCTTGCCATGGTGGAACTTAGGGCGCTAGGCAACAAAGGAACCTACTCACCTCTCTGGTAAGTGGCCATGAGCCTACCGGCGCGGGCTGAGAATCAAATACCCCCCTCCCCTTAGCAAATTGGAGCCAGAGGTCTGAGCATCTCTTGGGAGGTTGACCATATGCAATATAGCAAATATGGGGGATTTCCTTCTGCCATCTCTTTGAAGGCAAATATTGTTATCACTGTTTTGCTTTGTTCTGATTAATTGTATTGCTCTATTCAATACTCTGTTTTGATAGGTTTTATGATGTTCTGTATTAGGTTTGATTTTGCTCTACCTGATTGAAAGAACAACTATTGTGAAGATAGCGAGATATACTACGGTACCTATTACTGTTATCCCAGTATCCTGCTGTGAAATTCTGTACCAATTTCACTGAATTGTCTCTATTGGCTTTGTTCTGTCTTGTTCTGCTGTATTTTACTACCTTCAAAATTAAAAAAAAAAAAAAAGCTTCTGCATCAGAAAAGAAACACCCTTTCAGAATGAAGAGAAATCTTAGGGAATGGTAAAAAAAAAAAAAGAAAGAAAGAAATCTTAGGGAATGGGAGAAAATATTTACAAACTATTCATCCAACAAGAACTGATACCTAGAGTACATAAGGAACTCAACAGCAAACAAGCATGCAATTTGATTAAACAATGGGCAAATGATCTGACTAGATATTTCTCAAAAGAATATACACACACGGTCAACAAATATGTGGGAAAATGTTCAGCATCACTAATCACGAGGGAAATGCAAATCAAAACCATGATGATATATTGCTCTACCCAAGTTAGAATGATGATGATCAAAAAGACAAAAATAAAAAATAAAAGGAATGCTGGCAAGGGTGAGGAAGAATAGCTGTGGTGCCCTGTTGGTGGAAATGTAAGGTAGGAGATCCTCTACAGAAAATGGCATGGAAATCCCTCAAGAACTGAAAATGGAACAACCATAGGCTCCAACAATCCCACCACTGGATACATATCCAAAGGAGATTTTCACTCCCATGTTTGCTGCAGCCCTGATTACAGTAGTAAGATATGGAACCCATGTGAGTGACTATCAGTCAGTGACTGGTTAAGGAAAATGCGGTCCACATATACAATGCAATACGATTTGGACATTAAGAGGTGTAAAATTCTGCCATTTGCAGCAACATGGGCGAGCCTGGGGGCCATTATGTTAGGTGAAAAATATGCAGGCACAGAAAGACAAATATTGAATAATCTCACCCATATGCAGCATGACAAAAACTGATCTTACAGAGAGTAGCCAGACAAAGGTGTTGGGGGATAGAAAAATGTTGGTTATTGGATACCAAACTACAGATAATAAAATGATTAAGTTCTAGTGTTCCATACCATAGCAGAGTGACTATCACTAACAATATTAACAATAACTTGCTGTATATTTTCAAATAACTAGAAGAGAGGACTTCCAGTGATCCCGACAAGAATGATAAGTGTTTGAGGTAATGAATATGTTGAATATCTGATTTGATCAGTGATTGTACACACATACCAAAATATCACACTGTGCCCCTTAAACTTGAACAATTATTACAAATTAAACATAAACAGTTTAAAACATACATGAAGTTGTCCTCAAGAGAGCCAACTTTAAATATGTACTCTGCTGTGAGAGCACAGGGCCGTTTCCTGATGGTACCATTTAAACAAAAACTCTCTTCTCCTCATCCCATCCTTCCTCCCTTGCTGTGACCGTGGAAGGATGCGAAGTAGCAGGCAGTGAGAAGAGAGAGCCGAGGGCTCTCTCTGCCAAAGGCAGACAGCTTGCCTCTAATGACCCCAGTTCGAGGGCTACAGGAGGAGTCTCATCATCAAGTGATAAGCAAGGCGCTGGTAGAATTAATATTCTATCACTGAATTTAAGATTGTGTTTGCATCTTCAAATGATCAGAGGCTGTTTTATTGCTTCGGAGTGAATAGGGTTTATATTCAGGGGCAGGGAGAAATCTACCCTTTAGCAGGGTTAAAGAGACATGGAAAGCAGAAAATTTCATTATTGCCATTTGTAAGTCTGTAAGTTCTAAGTGCTGAGTATGTGTGGCTCAGCTGTTGTTTAGGAGGGCAACATTGCCTGCCTGGCACGAGCTCCCCCGCTGGTGGCAGGACCCCAGTTTCCTCATGGAAAGTGACACCTCTACGATCACTGCATGGTTAGCAGGATGTGTTCCTAAGCACAGTTGATTGGACTTTCTCTCCAGACTCTTGAATCTGAGGGCAGGAGTGGCATGAGAGAGTTAATCCTTCCCAGCAGCCATGATTAGTTCCTGAACCTGGAATCCACCTTGATTCTATGAGCTACCTGTGGCCTCCAAATCAATTCCATTTCTATAAATTAGTCATGGTTGACTTCTGCCACCTACAATGGAAAGATTCTACGTGTCAAACTGGAGGGAAAACGTAAGTGGCAGAATAGAGCTACCAATATGACAAATGTCATCCCAGGGTAGGGTTTCCCACGATCCTCTAATGGAAATGACACATAGCACATCTCAGCTTCTGTGGAATGTGGACAGTTATAAAAGTGGCAGGAGGATGGATGGATGGATGGAGGGATGACAGCCAGGCATATAGGTAAATATGAATAAGCTTTTATTTCCAATCCGTGTAGCCATCTTCTCTCTGGCCCAGTACTAATTATAAAGGCAAATGGACTTGAACAAGCAAGTGTGGTTGATGAAGTCATGTATTTTCTGAAGGGCTGCCATGGCAATTCTCAGTAAGGCACACAATCAGAAGGTTAAATGAAGTTAATACAAACCAATCACTTTGTCATGAAGCTATAGACCAATTTTTTTGCTTTTTCAAGGAACTTCTTTCTGAATACATCTCTCTTGAGCAGTTTTATAGTGTTTCCCAAACCAGTTTGCCTAATGGCATCTATCTAGTAGGTGTCAGTGAATCAAATGTCCTGGGGTTTAGGTAGAATAAAATAGATTAAAGTCAAGAAATGTGTATTAAGCAGATACTGTTGGTGCCCTGAACAATAACCATTCTCTTCCTGCTTCTTTGCTGACAGAACGTGTAATATTCAGATATCAGGCAGTCATGTATTTCAGGGATGAATCACCCCAGCCCTAGTCCAACACACAGTCTTAGTCAAAATAATTTTATTAATTTTGCTGGTTATTGACTTGGAAAGGGCCATGCAACTAAATTTTGTCTGGTGGGATATCAATGGCTACTTACTAGATAAATTGCTCTGAGAGAAGTTTATTGGTCTTAAATAAAACAAAAGGAAGATTTTGTTCTTTTTCTGCTTCTGGGTGTTGATGTGTGAGGATATCACCCCTGGAGATAATAAGCTGTCTTGTGATTATGAGTAATGCCAGATAACACACTGAGAAAAGACAGATGGAAAGAACTCAGCTTTTTGATGCTACTGTTAAGTCAGTAAGTTGACCAGCCCTAAAACCACCTTACCCCAGTCCTTCTTGCTAAATGAATTAGTGATAAATCTTTTATTCCTTCAGCCATTTTGAGGCATACCCTATTATTTGAAAACTGTCTCCCTGCAGGAGTTTACAACATGCCTTAGAATTTTCGCTAAATAAATCTTGGATATCTGTTGGGCTGGTTGCTCCCAGACGAAGATATTTCCCTAACTGATACTCACATCCCTTTAAATCTTCCAAGAATGAATATTTGTGAACCACAGAACTCCCCAGAGAAGCGAAGTTACCTATTCCCAGATAATTATAAAATGCTTCCTTCAGTTATGGTCTGACAAGAGCCCCTCCACCTCCCTACTCCGCCCCACTCCCTTCCTGCTCCTTGTTACTTCCCTCGTCTCACCTATGGACCAGAGGGATATTCAGAATGTGAAGCATTATTACAAAACAAATGTCATGAGCAAGGTGCTCTATCATGTAGACACTATAGAGGATTTTTTTTAGCCTTGTGACAATATTAAAATAGGGCTTTCATATTGCTTATGCCTCAGAGGTTGTTGAAAGTCAAATATGAGAAAGAGCTGGAGGAAATTGTGACCAGTAGCTTCTTTGGATGAGGATGAGGAAGAGGATGTCTATGATGTGATGAGACAGAGCCAAAATACTCCTGGTCACAGCAAAGGCCAATCTTCTGTTGCACCCAACACTAAACTGTCAAGCCTGTAGGCATAGTGGGCTCCAGTCTAGTGGCGGTGTGGAAATAACTGGTCTGATTTCTGCTGTTGCTGAAGAGTTAAAAGACACTAAAGGCCGCCATGGAGAAGAAAGGGCTTTTCTGGAGGGCCAAGCAGTAAATGGGGGAGAATGTAGCTCTATTCTCTGACTTGCTGATTAATTTTGCAAAAAGGCAACCTGCAGTTCATTGCCCCCAGGAGCAGGTGGGCCACAACCTTTACCCAGCTGTATGAGAGAGAAACAAATAGCCAAAAAGCACGCTGACCTTGGGCTTTTCCAAGAGAGCGATTTGCAGGGTGTTTCCTGGGGTCAGTTATCACTCAGCCCTGGGACAGACTGTCTGCTGCAATTACCACAGTACAAAGGGACGGCCTGGGTTAGGGAGGCGGACAGTCATCTCTGCCTGTCACGGGCTGTGTGGCCTTGGCTAAGTTTCTGGTTCCGTTCAGTGGAAACTTGTACTCCCACTGGTGAAGGCCTGCAGCCTTGCAAGGTTACTGTAACATGTAAGGGGATAACAGGAGCACAGAAAATTTGTACTGTTTTGTAGGTCCAAAAAACAGCTTTTACCGCAGGAGCCCCTCCAGGCCACCTACATGGTCTCCAGGGCCATCACTGGATTGATCCTGAGCCTTCCCGTCCTTCTCCAGAGTTGACTGATGCTGAGGTACACACCAACCAACCTGCAGCAGCTGGAGCTCTGTCTGGGGAAGTTGAAGGACTGAAACAACAGGAAAAAGGGGCTTCTGAGACTGAGGACCCACGAACAGGAAAGATAACTTTGCTCTACACAGAAGAAGATAATCAGCAATGAAAGAAAATAAGAAAGAATCTCAGAGCAGAACGGAGCAGCTTTGTAGGGCTTCCTGGGCCTTCAGCCAGGCCCCTGACAATCCACAGTGCTACAGTGCTGGTGGAGGCTCCATCAAGCTCTCCGTTTTTGTCTGCCTTAGCAAGCCTCTTCTGACAAAAATGAATGGAGTCCTTCCTAGTGCAATGTATTCAAGATAGGGGGAGCACAGTGGGGTGGCACACTCCTGTAATCACAGCTACTTGGGAGGCTGAGGCAGGAGGATCGCAGTTCAAGGCCAGCCCGGGCAGCTTAGTGAGATCCTGTCTCAAAATAAATAAAACTACACCATGGATGTGGCTCAGTGATAGAGCACATGGCTAGCATATGTAAGGCCCTCAGTGTGGTCCCCAGCACTGAAAAAAGTCAGGAGGGTCTCATCACTCGGTCATTCATTCAACAGCTGTGAAGGACTTATGTGTCTTTCTCTGTACAGATCCTAAGGTGCTGGGATACACAGGATCTCTCCTCATGGAAGTACAGTGGAGAATACAGCATTTCACAAATAGTCACTCACAGAAATATACGATGATGGAACGCTTAGTTCCCTTCCTATAAAGACTGAATTATGTCCCACACAGGCACTCACAGATATAGAGATGTGTTTTAGTGGATTTAAAGGTCAAGTCCTGGTGTGCCAACAGTTAAATTTCAGTTGTGTGGAAAAGGCATTGATCCTACGCCTCTGGGCTCCTGCCAGATGAGCAAGGGGGCACCCTGTATCTGTGGGCTCACATTTCCCATCATCACCTCTATTTCTCTCTTTAAGTTTTCCTTCTCCTCAGAATGGTTCTGCTTTTAACCATCCCAACCCTTTCCCCGTGTCATTCTTTGGCTCTGGGCTGGTGTGTCTCCATCACAAAGGAGAGAAGTGAGAGTCACAGACCCCAAGAAGCTGTGCTGTCACTGATTTATGACTCCCCCTCCTCTGTCTATTGAGAAAAATCACTTTATCAAGATGACAAGTCCAGACTGGGGGTGGAACAGGGTTTCCTGTTTGGCTGTAAGCACTCGCCTGCATATTTCAGAGACAATTCTGTTTACAGAACTGCATGCAAGTGATGTGGAGAGAAATTGCCAAATGTTGAATGGAGGTGTGTGCTTGGCCTTACATTTATTCAGTTATGTTTTTCAGGATTTGCAGGATAAGATGCAGCAATTCTGAATGTAGATTTGAGGAGCAGGAGGCAGCCTATCTGCAAACATTTTAGGTGAGCTGATTTTCTGCCTCTATGTCTCCTGTTCAATGAAGCTGAATGCACTTGGGATCCATTAATATCACCTTTGTCATCCTCAATATCAGCCATCATGTTTCAGAACCAGCAGGATCTTGAGCTTTCTTGAGTTGAGTCCACTGTGCTGCAGAGAGAAGGAATGACTGGCTCCAGGTCACACTACAAGGTGAGGCAGGAAAGCCCAACCTGACTCCTGGTTCAGTATTGTCACAGCTTTGCTTGTTTGATGTTGCTGGGGATTGAACCAGGGGCTCCCACATTGTAGCTCTACCACTGAGCTACAACCTCAGCCCTTACCCAGCAGCCTGAGGTGCTGAGTGTGGCACAACGACTTTAGTATTTTATGTAATGACCTTGTGGCCCAATGATCTTGGCGCTGTATGCAGTGATCTTCACTTTAGGGTGTCCCTGATCTCAGACAGACGTATGAAAAATACACAAGGGAAGACATTTTAAAAAGTATCTATTTTCATCTAGGTAGTAATATAATCATATAAAATCTTGAAAAGTAGGAGAAAGCAAACACATACCTTTGGGTGTGTTTCTCCCAACACAATCTGTTAACATTTTGTTCTTTTCTTTTCTAATTTCTTCCTTTACTTTTAGTTTCCTCTGCCTGTAGTTGTGACTATAGTACATTCACACAATCTTATACCCCATGTTTTCATTTAACTTCATAGCACAAGCATTTTCTGTCTTATTATTTTGTCTTCATAGTTACAATTTTAATGATTACTTAATATTCTGCCAAATAGATATATCACAGTTTACTTACCCATTCCTGTATCATTGAACATTTAACTTTTCCCACTTTCCCATTAACATAAATAATGCTGCAATGAATATCTTAATAGAAGATATACCTTTTCCCCTATATTTATGTTATTTCTTTAGGATAGTTTCCAAATGTGGAATAACTAAGCCAATGAATCTGAACAGTTTTATGGCTTTTGATACATATTGCCAAATGGCCTGCTAAAAGCTTCTTAACAATTTACATAAACAATTTCAATTAAGAGTCAAAAAGGTGACCAAATACAAACTTAGCAAGGAATATGAACAACTCTATGTACGTATCTTGTATGCATGATTGTTAAATGCATTCTGGCTTGTATGCTCTAGAATAATCTCTCTGTGTCTGACTCTGTCTCTGTCTGTTTCTCATTGTAGAAGGATGAAAATGAAGGCCTTTGGGCTGGTGAGGGTATTTTTACTTCTAGATTTTGGCGATGGTTTCTTGTGGTTGCACGATACAACCACCTGAACTACTTCAACCTGCAAGGGCACTGAGCCCCTGGGATTCTGGTGTAATTAGATTGGCCTGCTCTGAGACTGAGAAGTCCCCCAGGCAATTCTTTCAAGGGCCAGGCTGAGCATTCCTGCACAGGCTTAGAGACAGGGATGCAGAGGTCAACCGAGGCAAGGACACTGAATGACATTTCCTTCTCTGTTTCCTGTGTCCTGGGGAGACCTCAACCCATGGGTGCCAACAAGTCTCCCTGCTGCTCCCATCCTGAGGCCGGAAATGCCTGCTCCATCCGGCTCCCACGGGTCCTGACTCTGTAGGCCCCAGGATACCTAAAAGGATAAAATCAGGAAGTTCACAATGACAGAACTGTGGTCCCCCCCCACCGAACTGCCAGCCTGAGAGACCTCCAAGGAATGAGAATTCCAAATGTCCAACTTGATGGGGATTGGCAAACACACCATGGTACATTCCTGTTCTGGAGTATCACACAGCCTCTAAAAGAATTTATTTGCACTAAAATGAAAACGGCTTCAAAATTCTGGATGAAGGGCCAGGGATATAGCTCAGTGGCACAAGTGCCTGCCTGGCAAGCGCGAGGTCATGAGTTTGATCCCCGGTACTAAAAAAAAATTCTGGATGAAAAAAATCCAGGTGCACAGTACACAGATTGTTCTGAGTTGGATGAAAAGAACCCCCTTACAAGCATATTCACCAACTGTCTGTGCTCTGATGTCTGAAAAGATGGATAAGAAATGAGCAAGAGTGGTGGGTCTGGGGGCATCAGAGTGTGGAGAAGGAAGGGACCTTCAACTGTTCACTGAGGGCCTTTACTGTTTGTATTATGCATATCCAACATGCATTACTGATTGATGATTGATTGATGATTATTGTTTGATTGATTGATTGCAGTGCTGGGATGGAGCCTGAGGTCTTACACTTGCTAAACGGGTGGTCTGGCCCACTGAGCTATATGTTCCCCCTAAAATTTTATTTTTAAAAGAAGAGTACAGATGGTCCTAACTGATGCTGTTTGGACTTAGGATTTTTTAACTTTACAATGATATAAAAGCAATATGCATTCAATAGAAACCATATTTCAGAGTTTGAATTTTGATCTTTTCCTAGGCTAGTAATATGCAGTACCACACTCTGCGGCCCTGCTGTGCAGTGGAGCTCCCGCGTGAATGTGAGGGGGAACTTTGGCACCACAGTGTGGTTGTGTGGCTAAGCTATGATGTTTGGGAGGTGGCAGGTTAGGTGTATTTCTGCATTTTTTACCTAGAATATTTTGAACTTAGGATTTATCAGAAAATCAAGGAGTATTTATATAAGGCTTTGCAATAACAGGGGTCAGGGAAGAAAGACAATAGCAAGAATAATAATTGGATACATTCCTCAAGGTCCACTACAGTTTTTTTTGTTTGTTTGTTTGTTTGTTTGTTTTTTGGTACTGGGGATCAAACACACGACCTCATACTTGCCAGGCAGACGCTTAGGCCACTGAGCTAAATCCCCAGCCCAGGGTCCATTACAGTTTTAAAAGCACCATCACTATCTATTTGAGGATGAGTTAGGATAATGTTATTCCCATTTGTAAACAAAGAAACTGAAGCTCCAAGAAGTAGAGACACAGTAAGAGAATCAGGAGTGAAAAGAGGTGGATGGTGTCTAGGGCTTCTGACTTGCAACTCTGACCATGACATCCTTTTTAAGATTCCATACTTCAGAAATAAGTCCCAGAGCAGCAGGGTTCTAATGTTCCCAAAACTTACGAGTTCCCTTTGCCATAGCTTTTCCTGCCTCCACCCCAACACACTAGTTCCAGGAGAGACACTGAAGGGACTGGGAGACAGGCGAAGAAGGGGGTTCAGGAGGCCTGAACAATGAGCTACTGGCAGCAAGCAGGACCCTCCTCTGGGGGCACTGTAAATCTCTTTGCCTCTAAGGATGTGGGTTGGACAGAGTGGAGAGGCAGTCTGGGGTGAACTGGCTGAAGTGTAGGAGCAGGAGGGGGAAATCCAATCATTTGAAGATGCAAAGTACAGCATGCAGGAAGCTGGAACTGGTGTCTGTCCAGCTCCCATCAGAGACCTTGGGCAGTAAAGAGTTAATCGCCAGTCCCTGCTAAATCTGGGCCTGAATTCCCTCAGGTCTGGGCCGAGCCCTTCAGAGCAAAGCCAAGGAAGAGACAGTAGACGGCTCAGACTCCTTCAGAGTCCCCTAAAACGCCACACCACTGCACCTCTCTAGTGCTCCCACTAAATCTGGAGAGTTTGCTACACAGGGGGTGAGGGGGTGCCTGCCTGCCTTACCTCCATGCCCCCTGCAGCACCTTGCCCCCCTGGTGGCATAGAAACGCTCCATGAATGAATATGGAATAAGTGGAATAGACACTGACCAAGACAGTTATAGTCTATATGTGCTCTCTATGATTCACACATGAATTTTATCAGCATTACGTTATATATTCTATACATATATTATAAGTTATACAAATTTTATAAATGACTTTTATAATACATTTATTTATTTATTTGCCATTAATTTATGATTAAGCTTGTGAAATAGGAGCTAACCCTTACTAATATTTTGTGGGCAGAGACATTCAGACTCTCGGAGGTAAAGGAACTTGCCTCAGGCCAGACTGTGAGTAAGGAGACTGCAGGTGGACACGGAAGGGTGACTCAGAGTCCTCTGCTGTGCTGTGCCACACCACTTCCCAGGGACAGTCTGTTTGTCCAGGGCAAGGGCCTGGGTGGGAAATTTCCAGAAGAAGGATGGGTAAAGAGATGGATCCAGAGGTAGGTGTGATGGGGAAGAATTGGGGCTTGTTATGCTAAGAATGGGCCTCTGAAGTATGCTTATCCGAGGGAGAATTTATAGAGCCACACTTAGGATTTGTGTGCCTTCTGGTATATAGGTTATCTTTCAATAAAAGTTAAATTAAAGGAACAAGGTAGCAAATGGTCCCCTAGGCTCCTAGTGCTGTCTTTTATAGAAGGGTGGCTGGTTAATTCCTTTGCTTCTCCATGGATTGGGAAAAGGCAGGTGTTTGTTCTCCTGGACTCCCTCCCTGCTGCACAGCATCCTCCACACTGCCAGGGAGCTGTCACCCTGACATAAAAGCCAATCGGATCCTCTTGCCTACAGTTCCTCAGTGGCTCCTTGGCAAGGCCACGTTCTGTTCCTTGTAAACTTAAACCTGGAAGAAAAGGTGGAAAGGAGAGCTCAGTTTAGGAAGTGAGAGGATAAACTATCAGCAATCCAGGGAAAGAGCAGAGTGAGGGGCTGCTGAGGAAACTGAGGGAGAAGAAGGGAATAGTGCAGAATGGTGCTCAACACTGCAGCTGGGCCATGAAAGGCCAGCTCTCAGGGGACTGAGACGAGGTGACTTAGTTCACTGAGGGGACAGCAGGAGAGACTGCCCAGGAAGCAGTGGAGTTCATACTGAAGGAGGAAGACCAATGGCACGGCCTTGGGGTGAGGGGGGTGTGAGTGACTTAATTTCTAGCCATGTGAGCTGTTTTTCCCTTCCCAGGGAGGGACCAGGGAGGAGAAGACCTGAGCTCCCATGTGATGGGAAGGATGAAGTCTCCAGAACATAAGCTGGCTATGCTGGTGAGTTCATGAGAAGCCCAAACTCCCCTGCCTTACTGAGGGGCAGGGATGAGGTTAGAGGGGAGAGATGAGCAGCGGCCTCATTAGTAGGAGAGGAGACTTGAAAAAATGGTGTGAGTAGGGCCCGCAGTTTAGTTCAGCGGCACAAGCACCTGCCTGGCAAGCACAAGGTCAGCAGTTTGATCCCCAGTACAAAAACAAAACAAAACAAAACCAACAACAAAACCAAAAAATGGTGTGAGCCAAGGCTCTTGGCTGTGAACAGCCACAACCCTGGCTGACTTACGTAGAAAAGAACTTCACTGGAAAGCTTTTCAGTGATTCATAGAATTCAGAAGTGTATTAGTTATTTATGCTACATAACAAATTATCCCAACATTTATAGGTAAAAAAGAACATATGTTTGTAATCTTATAGTTTCTGGGGCTCAGAGGGTTAGGAGCAGCTTAACTGGATGGTTCTAGTTGAGCGTTCTCATTAGGTTGTGCTCGGAATGTTAGCGGAGTTTTCAAGTTCTAAAGCCTGACTGGGGATGGAGCTCCTCCAAGATGGCACAATCTCTTGGAAACTGGTAGGAAACCTCAGCATTTGCTAACTATTGGGAAGGGAATTCATTTTCTTGCAAATGGATCTCTCAATAATTTTTCCTGAGTGATCTTACGACATGTGGCTGGCTTCCCCCAGAATGGAGGTGGAGGAGAGAGAGAGACAGACAGACAGACAGCAGACAGAGGAGGAAACTACAGGTCTGTTATAATCTAATCCATAAGTCACATCACCCATCATCACTTGGCCATGTTCTAGTCATGATAAGTGAGTTATTAAGTCTAGCCCATCCTCAGGGTGAGGGGGATTAAGCCCTAGATGTTTTCTTCTTTTAGTGCTGGAAAGGTACACAGGGCCTCGAGCATGTTAGGCAACTGCTTTACCACTGATCTGAGCAGTCCCTGCTGTCTATGGTGCGGTATATCAAATAATCTGTGGCCCTGTTTCAAAATAAGACCATCAAAGGAGTATTTGAGAACGAGTTTTGGAAAACAGGCCAGAAGCTGGACAGCTTGCTCTACAGCCAAGGTTCCACCCACACAGGTGTCCGTCTTATCAACATCTCCTGTGTTATTTGTAGCACTTGCTCCAAAAACAGTCACTGTTCTAAGCCGCAGATTGGCAGAGTTAGGGTGTCTTACTGGTTGCTGTGACAAAATACCCGACACCCAAAATGAAGGAAGGAAAGGTTTATTTCTTACAGGTTTTGGAGGTTTCAGTCCATACTCAGTTGGCTCCAAGACAGGGTGGCATGGCAGGGCCGCAGTTCATGGCAGCTGCAAACAGCAAGGCAGAAACCAGCATGAGAGAGACACACCTTTTTCCTGCCATTACATCATATCCTGGCTCCACCCCTAGGCAGGTATAGCACTCACACCACCAATCCAAGTGCTAGACAGTGAACCAATCACAAACGCATAATTGCATGAAGCTTGGCGGCACTGACATAAACTATGACAGGGCCACTACCCACACCTGTCCTCCAATATGGCCTTTAGGGCTCCTGTAAGTAGGAAGCAAGATATTGACTCATACCAACACTTCCTCAGTTCTAGATCCTCTAAACACCCACATGACACGTTCATGCACTCATTCATCCCATACCAGCACATTTCCCATCACAGAAGGCTTCCTGTTTAATTCTCTAACACTGACATAGTATCCAGCAATCCAGTTCCACTCTGATATTGACTCATGGAGTTAGGGCAGACCCCAAAGTTTGAGGGGCTTCATTGTTTTTGTATTAGCATAGGATGGAGAGAAAACCAAATTCCTATCAGATTCATATTCTTCAGTGCAAATGAGATATTAGAGCTATTGATGACAAGGAAAGACATCTCATCTCTAAGGCATCCAGAAACCTGTTTCTGAGATCCCTAAGGCTCTCCAAAGGTATTTGGAAGGAGGAAAGTGTTGGGTTTCCCATCTCATAGAGGATGAGGTTTCAAGTCAGATAAATGTAGCTATTAACAGAACGGTGACCCCACAAGTTAGAGGATGTGAGAATATTTTGGATTCCAATTGCTAAGCTTTAAATATAAACTTGAAGTCTTCAGTAATGTGAATGCCACTGTAAAGGAACAAAATGATGTCTCCTAAGGTCAACTCTGGATTTAGTTTTAGCAAGACAATGACTTTTTTTAATGAGCTAGAGCCTGGGGCCTTGCCGGTGGACCCAGTTAGGAAGCTAAGTTCTGAGAAAGTAGAGAGCAAAGAAACAGACACTTCCTGGAAATAGCTCTTGAGGGAGATCAGAGAGAAGTCAGACCTGCTCCCCCAGAGTTATTTGGTCCCACTTGAGTGCAGGCATTTAGAGGCCCCAAAGCACAGGCCTAGGGATCATGACTGGATAGGGCTTGGGGAAACCCGGCCATGTGGGGAAGTCATTTTCTAACTGAAGGCCAAAGTTGGGAGGAGCACAGGCTCAAGCAAGTCACTAGTTGAAGCCAGGGCAAGCGAAAGGGGGTGGGGCAGAAGAGAGCAAAGCCAGAGAGGGCAGGCAGAAGTGCACCTGCCAGCTCCGCGCAGGCCCTTGTAATGCAATGTTTTCTTAATGAAATGTCGGAGAAAGGGCTTACAAGGTCTACGATGAAACTCTAATCAATAATGACTTACTAATTATTATTCAATAACCAACCACACTCTCTGTAGGCCTGCCATGATTGAAACCAGGGCTGACAGAGATAGCCTGAAGCTGCCCTTCTTTACTTTGATTTTTGGAGGGACATACCCTAATCCAGGTTTATAAGGATTATTTTTTGGTTTTAAGATCCCTTAATCAGGCTGTTCTGTTGTTTATCTATATTGTGGAGGTTTCCTTATCTGTGTTGTCAAACTCTTTTGTTAGAGTTCATTTCAAACATTTATTTATTTATTTATTTATTTATTTACTTATTTACTGGTACGGGGAATCAGACTCATGACCTTGTGCTCGCCAGTCAGACACTGTGCTACTGAGCTATATTCCCAGTCCCATTTCAAACATTTAATGAACTCCCACTGTGTGCCAGGCACTGAAGGACACAAAGGTAAATGAACCAGATGCAGCCTTTGAAGGGCTGTGTGTGTGTTGGGATGTGGGGGTTAGGATGGCTGGAATCAGGACACTACACAAAAATGTAACACACTGTACAGAGGGCTGTCAGAGAAGAGATCAGTGTCATCTCCTGCTAGCTAGGTATCTCGAATGTGTCTTCTGTTACGCCACAGAATAACCCCATGTGGCATTATTAGCCCCATTTACAGAAAGGGAACCTGAAGTCATGTGACTTCTCTAAGGTCATCTGGTTAGTAAATGGCAGAACCTGGATCTATGTCTATTCCTTTCTTAGGTCACAGCTTTTTAAAAATTGTCCTAAATACACATAACATAAAGTTTACCATTTTCACCTCTGCTTTGTTTCTGAAGTCTTGTTTTATTTATTTTTGAACATAAGAAATTTCTTTTTTATAATCTAAATTTTAAAAACTTTGATACTATACCATCCTAACCTTTTTATTTTATATTTTACTTATTTCTTTTTGCAGTACTTGGATTTGAACTCAAACTAGTGATCCTCATGCCTCAGCTTCCAAAATGCTGGACTACAGAGTGTGACACTGTGCCTAGCTCCATCTTAACCAGTTTTAAACTACGCTTCACAGTGTTATGAACATTTACATTGCTGTGTAACTAATTTCCAAAATGCACATTAGACTTCACAACTGGACCTCTGTATCTTTTACCCAGTTACTTCCCATTTCCTGTCCCCAACTTCTGGAAATCGTTTTACTTTGGGTTTCTATGAACTTGACTATTCTAGGTACCTACATACGGAGACTCCTATAGTACTGTATTTGTCTTTTTGTAACTGGCTTATTTCACTTAGAATAATGTCCTCAGTTTCATCTATATTTATCATGTGTCAAATATTCCTCCTTTTTTTTTGTACCAGAGATCGAACTCATAATTTTATGCTTGCCAGAAAGGTGATTATGCTGGTGAGCTATAACCCCAGCCCTATCCCTCCCTTCTTAAAACCGAATAATCCTCTATTATGTACCAAACTTCCTTTGTCTACTCATCTGTCAATGGACACCTGAGTTGCTTCTACCTGCTGGCTATTGTGCATAAGGCTGCTATGAACATGGGTGTATAAATAATCTCTTCAAGAATTCCGCTTTCAATTCTTTTGTATATACTACCAAAAATGGAATTGCTGGATCATATGGTCATTTAATGCGTGTGTGTGTGTGTGTGTGCACATACACACGTGCCCTGGTGATTAAACCCAGGTCATGGTGCATGTTAGGCAAGCTTTGTACAACTGAGCTACACCCTCAGTGCTAGTAGTTAAAATTTGGTGTAAGTCTTCCAGTTTCTCTGTAGCCTTGCCAATACATTTTTTCTTTTTCTTTTTTTGATAGCAGCTATCCTGGATGTGAGGAGATACTGCATTGTGCTTTTAGCTTGGGTTTCCTTAATAGTTAATACTATTAAGCATTTTTCATTGGTCATTTGTATATTTTGAGGAACAAATGTCTATTTTCAGGCCTTTTTCAAGTGATTTTTCAAATCAGGATTTTTTTGTGGCTGAGTTATTAAAATATTCTAGATATTAATTCCCTCCTCTCTCTCGCTCTCTGTCTTTCTCTCTCTCTGTAATTGCAAGCATTTTCTCCCATTCGGTAGGTTGCTTTTCATTTTGTCAGTTGTATTTTTAAAGGCACAAAGGTTTTCAATCTTGATGTAGTCCAAGTTATCTTTTTATTTGTCGCTGTGCTTTTGATTAGGTCTCTAAGAAATTCTTGCTAAATTCAGCGTCATGAAACTCTCCCCTTGTTTTCTCCTGTGAGTTTATAGTTTTAGCTGGTATAGTTAGGACTTTGACCCAGTACAAGTTAGGTTTTTATATAAAGTGTAAGGTTAGGACCCAATTTCATTATTTTAAACATGGATATCCAGTTTTCCCAGCACCATTTGTTGAAAAGGACTGTTCTCCACTTTTAATCATCTTCAGGAATGCAGTTCAGTGATATTAAGAAATTCCTATTGTTGGGCAACTGTCATAACTATTGATCTCCAGTGTTTTTCATCATCCCATTTGTACTTCTGTACCTATTAAACAATAACTCCATTCAGTTATGCATCCAGCACTGGAAATGTGTCTCTACTGTCACAGCCCACATTCTTAAGGATCATGTTATATACGTGAGAAATTGTGGAAACATTAATAAGGGACACAGCTTTGGAAGAAGGATGTTTGGTATCGTGTGCTTGGACGGCCCTCACTTAAGCCTCATGTAACCATGGACAGGGCTGAGTCTGGTGTTCATGACTGGTTTGTTGTCTGGCGCTGGGACTGGCGGTATGAGTGCTACACTTGCCCAGGAGTGGAGCCAGGATACAGTGTAAGGGTGAGGAAGAAAGTGTGGCTTCTCTCTCTTTTGCTAGTCATGCTTGCCATTTATGACAGCCCTGCCATGCCACCCTGCTGCTTGGAGCCAGCTGAGTATGGATTGAAACCTCCAAAATTGTAAGAAATAAAGCTTCCCTTCCCTAATTTTGGGTGCCAGATATTTTGTCTCAACAATGAGAGAGAAAAATAACTAAGACAGAATTTGGTACCAGAGCAGTGGGATGCTTTGACTATAGCTGACCATATGGTTCAAGAGCCTTTGGAAATGGCTTGTGAGAAGAGTTTGGAAAGGTTCAGAGATGTTGCCTGAATGCATACAGCTGGAACAGCTTAGGCTGTTCTGTAGGGGAGATTCTGGGCAGAGCTCAGGAGACCAGAAGTCTGATAGAAAGCCTGCCAATAAAGACCAGGCTTGGGAGGTTTCTGCTGGGAAGAAGGACTGCACTGGTTGTTGGACTCCACACAATGCATATTATGGCTTGGTAGAAAGTTTTCTGCATTTTGTTTGTGTCCAGAGATTTTGCTTGAGACTGAGATTAAGGGCAATGGACTGATTCATCTGGCAAAGGAAATTTCAAAGCAGTGTAATGTTGAGGTGTTGGCATGGCTATTGTTGGGGGCTTTTAGACAGATCTATGTTGCAAATCAAAAGCGAAGAGTCCAGCAGGATGATTTAAAATGTGAGTTTGGCCAGGAAGTTGTGGACTATAATAGAGCTGAGACCTCGATTCCTGAGAAGGAACAAAGAAATTTTAAAAATGGCCTAGGGCCATCCTGGGAAGCAATGGTCTCCACCTTTTGTAGCTTCAAACCAGCAAAAGTGAAAGAGGTTGCTCTGAGGAGAAAACCACAGAGCACCAGGTTCCAGAGTAGCAATGGAGGCCAAGGAGGTTCCAAGATGGTGGCGGCCACACCAGATTCCAGAATGTTGGCAGCATAGAGAAGCTTTTCCTCACAATCAGGTTCAGAGAGCTGATCGATCCAGGTGCTTGACCCCTACAGCCAAGAGAAAGAAAAGCCTGGCTACTGCTCCAGCTGGCAGCGGACCTTGGTGGCATCTATGTGGCGATGGTTTTAGGTGCAAGGAAAATGCACAAGTTCTGAGGGTAAGACAGCTTCCACCCTGATTTCAGAAGGCCTGGGAGGCCAAGGAGTGTACCCTTGAGAGAGCAGATGTAAAGCTGTAAATGTGAAGCCAAAGGTGCAGTGAAGACCCCAGAAGTTTGGAAAAGCCAGGAACGTGGATCATCTGGAAACCTGCAAAGATTGAGCAGAATGAGCTTCACAGAGAAGCTGTGGGAGCAGAAACCCCTGGAAGTACTGTGAGGGTGGAGTCACTCAAGCCTTTTTGGAGCTTGCAATCAGATTGCTTCAGATGCCAAATGTGGAACTCCAGGACTTGATGTTTGCCCTGCTGGATTTTGGACTTGCTTTGGTTCCAATGCTTTGTATTCCTCTGTTTGTAACTTTTGGAATGGTAATGTTTATCTTGTGCCATTGCATGTTGGAAGTGCTTAACTTTGTTTTCAATTGTACAGGGCCTTGCACCTAAGAGTTTGCCTTAAATCTGAGAGGAGACTTGGGACTTGAACTTTTCAGCAATGCTGAAACTGTTAGGACTTCGTCAACTCTTGGAGATGGATTAAATGTCTTTTGTATTAAGGATGTACATGAGTCTTTGGTGGGGGCAGAGGTGGAATGTTATAGTGTGCTCGGATGGCCCCCACTTAAGCCTCATGTACTCATGGGTGGAACTGAGTGTGGTGTGCATGATTGGTTTGTTGTCTGGCGCTGGGACTGGTGGTGTGAGTGCTACACTGGCCTAGGGGTATAGCCAGGATACAGTGTAAAGGTGGGGAAGAAAGTGTGGCTTCACTCTCTTTTGCCAGTCATGCTTGCCATATGGCAGCCACCTTGCTGCTTGGAGCCAGCTGAGTATGGACTGAAACCTCCAAGATTGTAAGAAATAAAGCTTCCCTTCCCTAATTTTGGGTGCCAGGTATTTTGTCTCAACAGTGAGAGAGAAAAGTAACTAAGACAATGCTTAAGGAGTCAGTGTCAGTCAAGTAAGAATGCAAGTGTGGCCTGCAGTCTGGGCTGGGCAGAGGCAAAGGCTTTGGAGACAGCACTGAGAAGTCTGAGAAGTACCGGGTCATGGTCAGTTCCTCTTTGGTGGCCCCTTGACCCAGGCATACAGGTTCCCAAATGATTTCCTGGCTTTTTCTTTTTTGGGATTCCCCTTTCTTTTCACCTTTTCCATTCAGAGCTGAATTTCCCCCCTCAATCTCATTCCTCCTCTTTTCTAGTGTACTTAGTCCTATAGACATATAATATATGTACAGCATAATCCATGATTGAATGTATAAAGTTTTTGCTCATATCTATGTACCTTGATTCAGATGGAGAAAAGAGAACCTTGGAAGCCCCCCCTCCAGGGACTCCTTGAAGCAATTACTCGCACATTTCATATATATGATTCCATATATATATGGAGTCATACAAAACATTCTCTTTTGTTTCTGGCTTCTTGGCTCAATATTCCTCCCTTTTTTGTTCTGAGCCAATTCTCCTACTGCTAGAATGTCACAAAATAGTTGTTGTACTCATTCCAGCTGAGATGATGGAGAGGAGTGGCTATACGAATGCAAAGCGGCATCACAATTCACAACACACCACAGCACAGATTTCTCTGGCCTGGCCCTGTGGGGCTGCTGCAGTGAAATGGATGGTTCTCATCGAGGGCTGTAATGGAGGAGAGACAGCGCTTGCCCTGCACTCTCCTTCTAATATCTCAAGGAGAGTGAAGTTTAGAATTGTTAAACATTCCCAAAAGGGCAATAGATTGCATTTTAGGTTGTTTCAGTTGCAGAATGAAATGGCCTGTTTGCTTGGCATTTTTTATTTTTACTTCTCAGTCCCTTGCCCTCTGGTTCCCTGGCTCACAGGTACATGGTTTCCTTCCTTTTTTCTTTTCTTCAATTCTTTCTCCTTTTGACTTTTAAATTTCAGTGGAATTTGGGGCTCCCTGGATCTGGAGATTTTAGCTAATCTTAGACTTGGAAGAGACTAGAGTTACAGACAATCCTGTAGATTAGTAGATTCACCCAAAACATTGCTTAGTTTTAAAAAATTGAGTCTATGAATCTTAACATTACAGTTCAACTAATTAATTAATTCAGATCAGTGAATAAATTGTGTATGTAGACCATCATGCAGCCATAGTTTAATCATAATATAGAACATTATAGCAGTGATCCCCAAACTTTTGACACCAGAGCCTGGTTTTGTAGAGGACAAGTTTTCCATGACCAGGGGGAGGAGGAATGGTTTGGGGGTGATTCAAGTGCATTACATTTATTATGCACTTAACTTCTATTATTATTATTTTGTAAAAGAATGGAATAATTATACAACTTACCATGATGCAGAATCAGTGAGAGCCCTGAGCTTGCTTTCCTACAACTAGACAATCCTATCTAGGGTAATGAGAGACAGTAGTACTTAAAGTGTGTTGTTTGTATCCAGTCTACTCTCTAGTTTTGTTTTGGTTACTGTCATGGCAGAAAATCCTGTTTCACAAAGCTAGGATGCTGGAAATGGAAACAAGTTTTTGAGTGCTTTTGTGGCAATCTCAAAATATTCTGCCTTGACTTTAATCCAGAACATACAGAGATTTGAAGTTGTCTCAAATATACTTTTAAGACCACTGTCATTTGTGGTTTGAAGCAGTTGATTCTTTTCTAGCAAAGACAAAGTATTATTCACAAATGGATAAAGATCCACTCCTCCTCAGTTTAGGAGTCTTTTGTGGTTGAGAAATAATGCCTGAACTCTTTTGAAAACTGAGATAGGTGATCATGCACCACTTATCATGAAATAGGTTGTTTCCCTATTTTTTTTTACCAGTGAGTTTGTTGTTTGTGTATAGGAATGCTATTGATTTTTGAGTGCTGGCTTTGTAAACAGCTACATGACTGAATTTGAATATTAAATCTAGAAATCTTTTGATGGAATTTTTGGGGTCTTCCAGGTAACACAAACAGTTAAACAGAGGGGAAAGACAGGGAACCAAGAACACAAAAATCAAATGACAAGGATAAATCAATACAAATTAATTATAACCATCAATGTAAATGGTCTCAATTCACCAATCAAAAGAAACCAACTGGCATAATCGATCAAGAAACAAGATCCAACAATATGCTTCATACAAGAAATACATTTAACTCAAAAAGAAATTCATAGACTGAAAATCAAAGGAAGGGAAACAATACTTTATGTGATAGTACCACCGAAAAAACAGGGGTAGCTATTCTATTTGCAAAGTGAACTTTAAACCAAGATTGAGCAAAAGAGACAGAGAAGGTCACTATATGCTCGTTAGGGGAAAACTCCAAGATGAAGAGATAACAATCATAAATTTACATCTACCACATTCAGGTGCACCTAACTATTTAAAACAAATATTAATTGGCATGAAAAATCAAATAAGCACAGACACAATTGTAATGGGAGACCTTAATATGCCAGCATCAGAAATAGATAAGTCAATCAGACAGAAACCCAACAAAGAAATATCAGAATTGAATCAAACCTATGAATAAATGGCCTTAGTAGATACCTACACCCTAAACCATCAGAACATACATTCTTCTCAGTTGCACATGGGATGTTCTCCAAAATAGACCACATGCGAGTCCACAGAACATTCTTAAGTAAATGCAAAGAGATTGATATTATTCATGCATATCATCATATCACAGTGCAATACAATGAAATTGGAAATCAGTGGCAAAAGAAATAACACAAACTCCATAAACACATGGAAGTTAAATACTACTCTACTGAACAACCCCAGATGAAATTAGGCAAGAAATTAAACAGTATCTACAATTAAATGACAATGCCGATACATCATACTGGAATTTGTGGGGCACAATGAAAGTAGTCCTAAGAGGAAATTTTATAGCGGTGAATTCTCATCTCAGGAAAACAGAACGAGCTCAAATAAACAACCTAATGATGAACCTCAAACTTCTAGGAAAGGAACACGTCAAGCCCAAAACTCACACAAGGGAGGAAATGATATATATCAAAGCAGATATTGCAATTGGGACTAAGAAAACAATACAAAGAGTCAATTGAATCAAATGAATCAAAGATTTGGTTCTTTGTAAGAGTAAATAAATTTGATAAACCCTCAGGTAACCTTATCAAAAAAAAAGGGAAAGAAAAGATTCAAATTCATCCAATTAGTAATGAAAAGGATGAATCACAGTGGATCTTCTGGATATCAAGATTATCAGTATCTGCTTTGAGAACCTTTAATAAGATGGACAACACAAAAGAAATGGACAAATTCCTAGATACACATGAGTTACCAAAGTTGATTCAAGAAGATATACAATTTATAAATAACCCAGTATCAGTCAATTAAATTTGAAAATGTAATTAAACACTTAGCAACAAAGAAAAGCCCAGGTCCTGATGGGTTCACTGCTGAATTCTGCAAGTAACTTAGAGAAGATCTAACGCCATTACTCCTCAAGCTACTTAATGAAATTGAAAGAGAAGCAATATTCCCAAAGTGATTTCGAGAAGCAAGCATTACATTGATACGAAATCAAGAGAAAGACCCAACCAAAAAAAAGAGAACTACAGGTCGATCTCCCCAATGAACATAGATGCAAAATTCTCAATAATATATTGGCAAACAAAATTCAGCAAATTATCAAGAAGATTATATACCATTACAAAGTAGGACTCATCCTAGGTATGCAGGGATGTTGAAACATATGCAAATCAATAAATGTAACACACCATATCAACAGAGCCAATGACAAGAATCACATTATCTTCCCAAAGGATGCTGAAAAAGTACTTGACAAAGTCCAACACTCATTCATGATAAAATCTCTACAGAAAACTGGAATAGGAGGTCTTTATCTCAATCTGATAAAAGCCATCTATGACAAACCAACAGCTGACATCATATTAAATGACCAAAAACTGAAAGCTTTTACTCTAAAATCAGGAACAAGACATGCATGCCCACTATCACCACTCCTATTCAATATAGTTCTGGCAAGATTAGCCAGAGCAATTAGACAAGAGAAAGAAAGAAAAGGAATAAAGAAGTTAAATTATTATTTGCAGATGACATGATACTCTACATAGATTCCTTGATTACCACTTTAAAGGTTCCCAGTATTGTATACTGGGGTTTAGGACTTCAACACACAAATTTGAGGGGAAAACAATTCAATCCATGACCACTATGAGTAAAGTGTTTATGAACATTTTCCCAGTGTTTATTTTTTATTAGGACATGTTTTCACTATATAATGGTTACATTCCTTAAGAAGAGTTGATGCATATACACTATACATTTTAACTCTTTTTTTCCAATCCTTTCTCCTTCTCCCCCTTCCTTTAACGCTTAATCTCTTTACCATACAATAATGATCTCTCTAGTTCTTATTATCTATCCTTTATCTTGCTTTTTATTTATATTTTATGTTTCTCATATAAGAGAAACCATGTGATATTTAAGCTCGTGTGTTTGGCTTATTTCACTTAATATAATGGCTTTAACATATATCTATTTTAGCTCTGGTTATCCCTCTCTGTGAGAGAATAGTACTTCGTTGTGTATAAATACTACATTTTGTTTGTCCATTTATCTGTTGATGGGTATATAAGCTGTTTTTAAGATTTAGCTATTATGAGTTGTGCTGCTATAAACATGGGTATTCGTGTGTAACTGTTAGATGATGTCTGACGCTTTCTGGAAGATACTGAGAAAGGGAAAGTCTGGGTCAAATGAAATTTCTAAATTTTAGTTTTTTGAAGAACCTCCATCCTGATTTCCATAGTGGTTGTACTATTTTACATTCCCATCAACAATGTAGCAGAGTTCTTTTTTCCTGCAGTCTTACCAGCATTCATTATTTGTTATTATTCTTGATGCCAGCCATTCTTTCTGAAGTGAAGTGGACTCTTAGTGTGCCTTTAATTTGCATTTCCCCAATGATCATTTTCTAACCTATTTTGCATGTGTACAGTTGTCCAAAGTCATTAAACCACTCGTGTTCCCTTTAGCGACATCCGAGGGTGCCAGTTCTTCTACATGACAGGAAAGACCCCAACATGAGGGGTCTGTTGTGTGACCTCTGGGTTTGGCTTTGACCCTCTAGAAAGTGGCCAAGGATCTTTCAGCCCTACTTTCCAGCTCTGTGTTCTCCCCTTATTCATGTCACGACTGTGTATCTCAAGCCTACCCAACTGTATTGTATGACTGTTTTAGCATATGGAATGTATTCAATAAAGGGGTTTTTGGGTTGGGGATATAGCTCAGTGCCAAAGCACCTGCCTGGCAAGTGCAAGGTTCTGAGTTTGACTCCTGGTACCGAAAATAAATAAATACATAGGTTTTTCTTTTACACTTTTGTATTGAGATGTATTTTGTATTTTATATACATGTAGTCATATAATATGTGACCTTTGTGTCTAACTCTTCCTTCTCCTCCTCTTTTTTCTTCTTCCTCCAGTACTGGGGATTGAATCCAGGGAGTGCCAAGCTATGTGCCATACTTAATTTTTTTTTTACTTTTAGAGAGTCGTTAAATTATCCAAACTGTCCTCAAAATTTTAATCCTCCTGCCTCAGTCTCCTAGTAGCTGAGATTACAGGTCTGTGCTATAACACCCCGCTCTGTCTAGGTTTTTTCGTTATCATACTATTTTTTGAGATTTGTCTACATGGTACCATGTGTCAGTACTTCATTCCTTTTAGTGGCTGAGTAATACTCCATTATATAGATACATCACATTTTCTTTATCTAGTCAACTTTTGAGGATATCTGGGCTGTTTCTATCTTTATTGTAAACAGTGCTGCTACAAACACTGGTGTAGACACATTTGTTTGAGCCCGTTTTCAATTTTTTTTTTGAGTCTGTATCTAATCTATGTTTAACTTTTTGAGGAATTGCCGAACTTTTCCAACAGCGCAATAAAGTTCTGCTGAAAAACAAAAAAGAGGTAGGTGGGAGCATTGGAGTCAGGATCAAGGTGCTTTCTGTCTTTCACAAGCAGTGCAGGACTCTCAGGTTTTTGGGCTCTGTGATTTGGGACAAATTACTACACTTACATTTTGGGGTTGCCTCCTCATCCACAAAGTAGGCAAAGAGAACTTACTTCTGAGCTGGATGAGCTACTACAGGCACAGAGTAAACCCTCCCTTCTCAATGCATTCACTCTCTCACTGGCCGTGCCTTTCACAAGCTTTCCTTGACCTGGCCCTGGGCCAGGTTCACTCAGTCAGGTAACAGGTTCACAGGCTGTGGACTACAACTCCCATGGAGCACCGCTCCGGCGCCTCCCGCCTGGTGCGCATGCTTTGGCAGACGTGGCACCGGGAACTGGGAGGCGGGGAGCGGCTAGGAAGTGGCCGTGGCTGTTGGCCGTGGTGGAGCCAGTGGGCGGGCGCGCGGCGCTAGTGGAGATCCCGGCCGGCTGCAGAACCGGCGGCGGGGATGGCACGGGCTGGGCCGGCGTGGGCGCTGCTGCTGGCGATCTGGGTGAGCTGCAGAGTGGGAGTCCGGCGGGGTCCAGGCGGGGCTGCACGTGCGCCCCGCGTGCCGGTCCGCACCCTCTGCTCCAGGCCCTCGGGCATCCAGCGGGGGGCGTGCGCGCAGGGCTCCCGGGGGGACAGCAGGGTGGTCGCGGTGTCCTCCCCGCCGGGAGTCTGGTCAGGAGCAGCCCCGGGGCGCTGGACGATGCTTCTCAGGATGCTTGTAGATGACACAACTTTGCGAGGGGGCTTCCTCGGGGTCTTCGGTTGGGGGCGCCCCTGGCCAGGGCGGGACACCCTCAGGTTGGGGAGTGCATCCTGCCCCAGGCTCCCTGCCCTGCACCTGTGTGAGTGTGGGGTGCGATGGGGGTGCTTCCTCCTTGCTCAGGCGGGAGTCCCGTTTTAGGAGCTCTCTTGATCTTGGTTTCGACTCCAGGAGACTGGAAACTGGCTTAGCACCTGGGCCTCCGCCCACAGGCTCAGTTGGCTGGGCGGGGTTGCCGTCCAGCAGAGTTGTGCTGCGACTCACCTCTGACACTAGCTGGAGCCTCGGCCACTTTCTTCTTTTGTGGGGCAGCGGATCATTTAATGTCGCTGACTTGGTTTCCTCACTCGGGGGATGGCAACAGTGAAGATAACCCCTGCCAAGGTTGTCTGGAGGGTCGGATGAAAAATCTCTGCAAACTGCAAAATCAAACAGGAGTGGGGGAGGGGTGGGGGAGCAGTGAGGCGGGGTGGGTTGCCCTAGGGCCGTGTAGGGTACTTCGGGGGTTCTCCAGGGGATCCCTGGGAGAGGCGGGAATGGGTGTGCCCCTCGAAGTCTGGTCCGGCTTCCTCCTCTGGTGTCGCTTAGGGTTATCTCGGCCTTCTTCCACATCTCTCAAGTAGCTTCTGGTCTCACTGATATTAAGAGCATCCTGCCTCCTTTTTTTCCTGAAGTTCCAGGGAACTTCCCACTCCCGGCATCCTCACGAACTTAGATTTTTCAGGCTTCTTTTTTTTTTTTTTTTTTTTTTTTGGGTGTGGCAAGAATGCTGGGCAAATGAGAGGAGAAAGCGCACTGAGTGGTTTTAAACTCTTCTGTCTCCCTTATACCTTTACTTTTGGGATCACTGTGAGGAGTGGCTGCTTATCTTCCAGTTGTCTAGAAGTGGGTGAGGAAAAGACTCCCATTTCCTCCAGGGCTTTTTCTCTCTAAGGATCAAGTCAGGTGAAATCTAGATCGGGCGTGTGCACTCACTGTAGGCGGATCTGATTGTGCTGGAGCTGTTTGCCATCAATTCCTGGAGCCACCAGGTCTAGGCGGTCTCCAGGTGGGGCAGGACAGAGCAGGGGTCAGGGCCATCTCCCCCCTGAGCCCATCAGCTCTGCACATGCTGTTTTAAGGTGCCCTGCTTTGTTTCCTTCCGCTTTCTCTCCACTCTTATGAAAATAAGCCCTTGGGAATCTGATACTACATTCAACAAACATTTATTTGCCAACCACTCTATTTGACACAGGGTTGGATTTTGGGTGAGGAACAAAAATAAACATTGTGCCTGGCCTCTGGTGGGCACAATGGGCTGGGCAGGTCCTGTAAGCAAATAATGACAGAAGTGTGAAGCGCTAATACCCTAACTGCTGGCAGCCTTCACCAAGTGGGATCCACATGGTAATTTAGAGGGAGGGAGAATCAGCTGAGGCTTTGCAGGCTGGGCTGAGCAAAGTCCAGGAAATGTGGCTAGCTGGGCAGTGGAATCTGCAGGTCCTCTCATGGTGTAGAAAAGTAGGGAGGTTTGCTGAGAGCATTAGACCTGGAGTTTACATCTATCTTTTCCTTTCCCTAAGCTTAGTAGGTGTGAGGTGGAGGGAACAAGCCTTGAGGGGTAGGTCTGATAAGGGCTTCCTGGGTCCCTGCAGTCTGATTGGGTTTATTTGTTCAGTATTTATTGAGGGCTGTTTGCACAGTGCTGGGCTATGACCCAAGGTACAGTACTGTACAGTAGTAAAGAAGTACAGTGGTCAGCTTCACTTTCTTTAGTTTCAATTACCAAAATCAACAAGAAGGATAAGTACAATATTTCAAATGAGAGACTACATCCACCTAAGTTTTACTACAATATAGATACAATTGTTCCATTTTAGTGTTAGTCCCTTGTTATGCCTAAAGCATAAATTAAACCTTCTTATAGCTATGTATGTATGTATTGGAAAAACCAGTATATCTAAGGTTTGGTACCATCTGTGGCATCAAGCATCTCTCCCTGGGACAAGGGGGTCCACTGTATAAAGGTGTCACAGAGATTGATGTACAGAGACCCGCGCTCACATTTGTTATAATAGTAAAACTATGGGAATAGTTATAATGCTCAACAGTAGCAACACAGTTAAATAATGTCTGACACTCTTCATACCATGGGGAGTGATGTCATATAAAACATATACCATAGACTGTATGGCTTACAAGGAACAGAAATTTATTTCATACAGTTCCGGAGGCTGAGGTCAGGATACTAGAATGGTTAGGACATGGGGAGGGCCCTCTTCCTGGCTGTAGACTGCTGGCTTCCTTATGAGACACAAAGAGGACCGAAGAGCTGTCTTGGGTACTTTTTAAGATCCCATTTATGAGGGCTCTCTCCATGGCCTAATGACCCCCTCTCCCTGAGGCTCAATCTGACATTGTCACAGTTGGGGTCAGCATTTCAACATAGGAAGTCTTAGTGGATGCAAACATTCAGTTCATTGCAAGTTTTCTAAAGAATATATTTACTAGGGTATAATGTTTATTGTTAAAATATATTATGATGATGGTGAAGACTATCTGAAGATGTGCAGAAGTGCTCAAGTGTGATTGCTGGAAAAGCAGGGCGAAATTATGCATTGGAAGAATTAGTAGAGAATCGAATAGTAAAGTGATTGTTCTGGAAGGAGGAGAGGCAGATGACTTTTGCTTACTTCTTTGCTTATGTTTTCTCATACAGTCTAAATGAGTAGGTATTAGTTTATAAGTAAAAACATTAGATATTTTCTAAGAGGTTTCCTGAGAGTGTTCCCTAAGCCTTCTGGAAGGATACTAGGGTGGAAAGTGGCACAGTCAATACCTGGGCCAAGTTTGGCCCTACGTCTTCCAAGTTGGAATCCCTGTCCCTGAGGCTGTGGCTGGTAAGAGAGGCCTGGAGTCCTGCCACAGCCCTGCATCTGACTGCTGGCTCTCATGCTGCAGCCCTGTTCCTCCTTCTCCTTCTCCTTCTCCCTGCTCCAGGGCTTTCCCTCGGCCCATGCATGCTGATTCCTGTCTAGTCCCCAGGATGGAGAAATGTCAGCCAGAGAGCGCACTGCCCGTCTCCCAGTTCAGTGGTTCTCAAATGTCAGAACAAGGAGCGGAGCCAGGCCATGACCAAGTTTTTACTGATCTGCAGACAAACTGAAAAAATAACAATGGTGAACGTTTGTTTTTGAGTTTTGTTTTTTCCATGAAACCAAATACTTTCAGTTAAAACACTTGGTCCATTTTCCTCACTTGATGTCCATATTTTGGGTGGAGTGTTCACAGTGTTTTTCTCCAAAAATGAAACTGTTGATAATAGTATATTGTGATTTCCTTTTAAAAAGTTCTTTCTTGATGAAAATTATTTACAACATGTAGTACATATTATTTTTACTCACGTATTCTTTAAATGGGACTGTTGTGCTTCAACAGTCTGAGAATTGATCTGCTTTAGCCTCCTTATTTTATCCTGCGGTGCTGGGGATAGGACGTAGGGTATTGCATGTGCTAGGCAAGGACTCTTACTGCTGGGCTCCACATGAGTTCCCCTCCACTCTCTTACTTTATGACACTCCTAGAAGCAAGAGACTCAGGCACCCACTTAGGGCAGAGCCAGGAATAAAGCCAGACCTGAATTATAAATTGGGTTCTTCCCACTTCTCTGTCTTTCATGTTCCCCACCTCCACCTTTTTCCCTGCCTCTGTCCCTGATGGTAGCTCTAAGCTCAGACCCCAGGGGAGGGCGAGTAGAGTTTCAGAAGGCAGATATTTGTCCCTGGTCTCTCCTATAGAGCTTTTAAGATATGCTCACTTAGGTCCTGCACATCTCTGGGACCATTATGTATTTAATAGGCTTTTGTGGACTGGCCCTGGGATCCGATGCCATTTATAATACTGTTTGGAACCCAGAGTGCACTTTTCCCACAGAAATAAACGCATTACAGAGGAAGTCTTAAAACAGACCTGACACACAAGGTGGAGCCATGGCTGAGTGCCGCTGAAATGGCAAGTGCTGACTGCTGGGATTCAGGACAGGGATAGGCACCAAGTGACCAGAGAATGCCCCCACAAGTGAGGTAGAAACTGGCCTGATTCTGTGACCACAGGAATCCTGTGTGGTGGTCGTGCCCCCAGCACCTAGCCCAGTGCCTAGCAGGGTGTGTGTGGTGGGTGGAGTGAATGTTGCAGGCAGGGAAAGGAAGACTAGGATGGAGAGGAGCTCAGACTGGGCAGAAGCAGAATTTGATGCTAGGGAAGGGAAGAAACTGGGAAAGAGGATTGCAAAGGACCTTAAATGCCCAGCGAAGCCCAGAGGACTGGATTCTGTAGGTGATGGTGAGGCTTGATGCAAGCGACCCTTTTAATAGCATCAGTCAGACCCCATGCCGGGCTGGGTTGCAGCGGGGAAGCTGAGTTACTTTTCTCAGAATAACACTTTCATCCTCTTGCTTTCTTCCCTGTTGTCTCCAAGCTGGAGTCAAGTGTGATATGGTGGAAAGAACGTGGGCTTTTAGCCAGCGAAACGCTCAGGAGCCGAGCGGCCTTGAGCCCTGCCTCACTTTTCTTGGTTGTAAATGGTGGTAAAAATATCCATCTTGCAGAGTTAAAAGGATAAGAAATAATACAGGAAGCACACAGCACAGTGCTTGGCATGTGAAAATGCCTGATCAGTGGGAGTCCTGCAGCCTTGCAAGCTGTTGAATCTGAGGTGATGGGGAAGTCAGGGGAGAGGTGGCAGTGGGTGCTGACCAGAGGCGGTGTGTGTGTGCAGGGGGCAGCATGGGTGCCTGGTGGGGCCCTGTCTTGCTGGGATTCACCCCTGAATTCCTTGAACTGGCTCTGGACTCTAACCTTGTGTCCCCCCTGGGCCCCTGACATGCTCCTGTGGGGACCCATGAGGAGTAGTGCAAGCAGAGGGGCTCAAGATTTAAGCCACTGTTTACACCCCTTTCCTTGTGACAGTGGGTCCTCCCTCTCTTGAGACCTAGAGGCCAACCACTCCAGTCCCTCCAAGAGTTTGTGGTTCATTCTCTGGAGCTCTATTTCACTTGGTGCTTACTTTTGAGGTTAGTTAGCTTTTGAGGCTAGTTGACAACAGGCCAGAGGCAGGTGCTGGGGTGTAAGGAGGACTGAAGTTCTTTGTTATCTGGATCCCCCTTCTCTCCCTCCCCGCTGAGACTCATGGGTGGAGGGAGGGAAAATGCTCACCCAGGCGGAACCTGCCGGGACCTCTGGCTGCTGGTTTACAGAACATCACCATGTCAGTGTAGTGTTGAGACCTTTGAGGGACACTGGTGAAGCACTGTGACCACTAGAGAGAGGCAGGTGGGTGTTCAGAGACGGGAAGCAGCGTAATATTCCACGAGATCGGAGGTGCATGTGACCTGGAGGGTGAAAGCACAAAGGCTCTGGTCGGGGTGCATGGTGGCTCCCTTGATGTTTAAGCAGCCACATTGGCAGCTCTTTTCCTGGGGAGGGTCTGTGTCACTTGCCCTCTAGCTTGTTCCAGGAGGAGGGGCAGCTATCTAGGCACAGCGACTTCCTCTTCCCCAGTAGTACCTTCCAATGCCACACATCAGTCTGTCTGTTAACTTTGCAATCATACAGTGGGGGCTTAATGACGCCCAGATGGCATGAGGCTAGAATAGCCTTTTTGGAACTTTTTATTCTCAGACTCGCGCTGAGGTCTCAGTTGTAAGTGCAGCTTTCATTCATTACAGCTTGCTGGGGCAGAGATGGAATATCCATTCCCTGCAAAACAAATCCCCATACTTCTAGTCCCTTAGATTCTTGAATGAGTGAGCAAATCCCTTTGTAGTTGTTGGATGATGCGTAGGTCGAGCGTCTCAAGCTCAGGTGACCCAGCACCTGAATCCAGGTGTGGGCTGGACTGGAAAGCTCTCTTGTCAAGCCAAGTAGCTGAGTGTCCCCAGGGACCAGTGAATTTGATGTCACTAAGGGGCCTAATCTTGCTGTGTTCTGGGCAGAGTTTTGTACATGTGTCTACATTAGGAGAGTGGGAGGACCAGCGTCAGCATCCTATGTTCATGCATAAAACAGGTATGTGTTTGTTTCCAAATGAACATTTCCTTGTGAATCTTTATGAGCCAGACCCCATTCTAAGGCACTGGGGAATGTAAGGATAAATAAGATGGACACCATCCCTTCCTCCAGAGACCTAGTAGGAGGGCCACTGATTAACAACTTCATTCAGGTAGTAAGTGCTAGGAAGAGAAAGTATAGGTGTGATAGGGATCCCTCACCTGATGCAGGCAGTCAAGAAAGGCACAATGTACACACACACTCACATCCAGGAGCTGGAGGCCAGACCCAGAAATGCACAGAAAGCCAGCAAGAGGACACACTAGGAGAATGCAAACCATGGACACAGAAAGAGCTGTGCAAATGCCCACTGTGTCCCTAACAGAAGCCAGGCTAAAACAGTCCTTGTTGGACATGGTGATGCACACCTGTAATCCCAGCACTAGGGAGGCTGTGAGGCAAGAGGATTGTTGAGTTCAAGGCCAGCCTGGGTTATACAGTGAGTTCAAGGCCAGCCTGAACTTCATAGCAAGATCTTGTTTCAAAAGACCAAAAAAAAGTCCTTGCCCTTCGAGTGCTCTCTGTATGGTGGGGAGATAATGTCCCACCACCACAAGTACACATGACCCAACACCAGACAGCCTGGTCTGGTGGCACACTCCTGCAATCCCAGCATGCTGGAGGCTAAGGCAGGAGGACTGCTGCAAATTCGAGGTCAGCCTGGGCTGCATAATGAGTTCAAAGCCAGCCTGGACTACATAGTTAGATCCTGTCTCAAAACAAAAACAAAAACAAAAACAAAAACAAAAAAACAAACAAAGGATGATGGTATACAAGAGGTTCCATATCAAGATCAGGTTCTGACCTTACGTGGCACAGGAGATACCCCCACAAAGAGGTAGATAGATAGGTAGAGGGGTAAACAGAATGTTTCCATGTGACATTTAAGCATGTGTGCCTGAATTATTTTACTTAACATTATGTTCTCAATTACATCCATTTACCTAGGAATGCCTCAAGTTCATTTTTTTTTTAATGGCAGGGGTGGGAGTGTCTGAACTCACAATCTTGTGCTTAGCAGGCAGATGCTTATACCACTGAGCTAAATTCCCAGCCCCCACCACATCTTTTTATATTTATCAATTATATTTAAAGAAATACATTTTCTTTATCCATTTCTCTCTTGATAGACATATATACTATTTCAAGCTGTTATAAATAGTTCTGCTTAAACAGGAGTATGCATGTTCCCAGTAATATGATTTTAATTCTTTGGGGAAGATACCTAGAAGTGGAATAGTTAGGTCAAATGGAATTTTTATTTTTATTTTTTAATTTTTTTTTATTTTAAAGAGAAAAAAACCAGAAAAATCAAGAAGCAAACAAACAAAAACTAAAAACGACCACAACAAAAATAGTGATACATAGGATTTCAAACCAAGATGATAGGAATTTAACAAGGTTGTTACATTACATATTGTTATCTTCAAAATAGTTGCTCAGGTTACCGGATACAGGCATGCAAAATTGACCAAACAATATAATTTTCCTTTCAGCAGTTTCTTTCCCTTTTACTATATCTATTGTAACTTTTGGATCTTATTTACTCTTTCAGTTTTTTATATTAGTGAGACAATATGGTGTTTACATGTATAAGTGTGACTTAATTTCACTTAATGGGTATGGTTTCTAGTTGCATCCATTTACCTATAAAAGCCTTGAGTTTGTTTTTTTTATGGCCGAGTAGTATTCCGTTGTATAAAAACACCACGTCTGTTTTTTTTTTTCCTGGTGCAAGGGATTGAACTCACAATCTTGCCCTTAGCAGGCAGGTGCTTACACCACTGAGCTAAATCCCCAGCCCCCACCACATCTTTTTTATCCATGCCTCAGTTCGATAGACATTTACATTGTTTCCAAGATCTGGCTATTACAAATTGTGTAGCTATCAACATGGGTGTACATATATCATTGTGGTATGCTGTTTTCAGTTCTTCTGGGAAAATACTCAGAAGGGGAATAGCTGGATTGAGTGGAACCTCTGATCCCAGTTTTTTGAGGAATCTCAACACTGATTTCCACAGTGGCTGCACCATAACGCATTCCTACCAACAATGGAAAAGGGTTCCTTTTTTCCCACAGTCCTGCCAGCATTTATTATTGGTTGATTTCTTGATGTTAGCTATTCTTTCTGGAGTGAGATGATATGTCAGTGTTATTTTAATTTGCACTTTGAAAGCAGTCCTAAGAGGGAAATTTATAGCAGTGAATTCTTACATCAGGAAAACAGAAAGAGGGCAAATAAACAACTTAATGCTACACATGAAGCTTCTAGAAAAAGAACAACAAGTGAAACCCAAAGGTCATATGAAGAAGGAAATTATAAAGATCAGAGCAGAATAATGCAGTTAAGACTAAGAAGACAATACAAAGAATTAATGAATTAAAGAGTTGGTTCTTTGAAATAAATAAAATTGATAAACCCCTAACCAACCTTGTCAAAAAGAGGAAAGAAAAAGCTCAAATTGATGCAATAACAAACAAAAAGGGTGAAATCACTACAGAGCCTGTGGAAATTCAGGAGATCATCAATACTTACTTAGAAAATCTATTTTTAGTTTTTTGAGGAATCTCCATAATGTCTTCCATGGTGGCTCTAATAGTTTACATTCCCACCAATAATGTAGGAGAGAGTTCCTTTCTTTCCTACGTCCTGTCTAGCATTTATTATTAGTTTTTTGATGATTGTTTCTGGGGTAAGATGGTGTCTCTGCATTTCTCTGATGGCCAGAGATGACAAGCAGTTTTTCATGTATTTGTTGGCCATTTGTAGTTCTTCTGGGAAGTGACTATTCATTTCAGTTGCCTGATTTTTGATTGAGTCTTTTATTTTGAGGGGTCTAATTTTTTTGAGTTCTTTATATATTTTTTATTTCAGTTCAGGAGGTCATTGTTGGCTTCACCAAGAGCCACCTGGAGGAGGATAAGGAATACAGAGGACGATGGAATATAGCTTTTTTTTTTTTTTTTTTTTTGGTACCGGGGATTGAACTCATGACCTCTTGCTTGCCAGGCAGGCGCTTAAGCCACTGAGCTAAATCCCCGGCCCCAGAGGACGATGGGAAGATGGAAAATTCTGGCTGTCCAGAGAGAGAGTTCTTAAAAGATGAATCAGGAGTGAAATTTCTCTAATCTGGCTGTGGATGAAAACCACTTTTAGAAGTATGTGCATAAACTTGGATTTCTGGGTCATCCAGTCAAAAGGGCTGATGTTCTTCAAGACTAAGGCCCAGGAATCTGTATTTCTGAAATGCCTATACTTAGAATTGTGGTACAGCTACACAATGTGTAATATTTTAGACAACTTTCTATGTCTGTGAAAAATACTTGAGATAATCAATTTAAAAGGAAGAAAGGTTTGTTTGGGCTTATGGTTTCTTAGATTTCAGTCCATGGTTGATGGGTGCCATTGATTTGGGCCTATATGGCACAGTTGACCATGGTGAAAACATATGGTAGAGGAGGCCTGTCCATTGTATTGCAGCTGGGAAGCAAAAAGAGACAGCAAGGGGCTGGAGTCCCGATGTCTCCTTCAAGGGGACACCCCCCCCCCATGACCATTAGGTTACTTTCCCACTAGGCTTCGCCTGCAAAAGGTTCCACCACTTCCCAGTAACACCACAGACTAGTGGCCAAGCCTTTAATACATAGGCCTTTGGGGGCCGTTCCAGGTCCAAACCATAGCAGGTGACAGCATTTATCTTGCGTGGCAGGTGATATTTCACCAGACAAGGTTGCTGCTTTCCACAGAACAAGTTCCATGCACATCAAGAGCTGAATCGTTTTTGTTCACTGTGACATCACTTGGTCTGAGCACGGGCTGGTTTTGCTTTTCTCTGAAGGAGAATTGCTGGTGTTGAGGGAGCAGAGGAAAGTTGGATCAGGTTGTCATTGTGGCTCTTTCCAGCTGGTCAGACTTAGTCACTAGGTTGGAAGGAAAAGCAGACTTGCTGGCTTCCTGGGCTTTGGGGTTTTGGTTTGGTTTGGTTTGGTTTGGTTTGGTTTGGTTTGGTTTGGTTTGGTTTTTGTGGCACCAGAGAATGCAACCCAGGAGCATTTAACACTAAGGTACATCCCCAGTCCTTTATTTTTTATTTTGCTTCTATTTTTTATTTTAAGACAGGGTCTTGCTGAGTTATTCAAATGGGATTTGAGTCTTAAATTCTCTTACCTTCCGCCTCCCTGAGTGCTGGAAGTACAGGCAAGCCCACTAAGCTTGGCTTTGAGCTTTATTCTGAATGAAATGATAGGGAGTGGGTGGCAGCTCCAGGGATATTGGAAACTATTCGTGTGCAAGGGTGTGAAGTAGAGGGCCCAGGCTTGGTGACCTTCAGCTTGACCTGAGTTGAATCTCTTAACTCCTTTGAGCTTCAGTTTTCACGTGTCTAAAGCGGACATAGTACTACCTCCCACACCCATTCTTTATAAGAGTTTTACAAACATTTTTACCAAGACTCTTGTAAGAGTCATTTTGCAACATAGGCCATGACATATATACATTAATAGCAGATATAAATGTTTCACTGATTGCCAGGACTTGCTAATGCCATGGTTAAAGATGTTGGTGTCACTCACTGGATTGATTTTTGTGACTTGGCTCTTGGGTTGAGACCTGAAGGTTGTTAACTGTGGGTTTAGATTCCCCACTGTAGAGGACTGAATGAGATAATGTGTTAAAAGCTTGGCTGTATACCACGGGCCATGGGTACTTGTTATTTCTTTATCAGTTAGTAGAGCTTTAAGGCAGAGCTGGATTTCCGGAGTGGGAATTCACCTGCTTCTCCTCCTCCTCCCCACTGCCTAGTCCGATGTTCGCTGTACCAGTTCTTCCTTGTTAATAGGGCTGGCACACCAGGTTGGCAGCCACCCAAGGCCCTCTTGGCACTAGAAGAGGCTTTCTAAAACATTAAAAGCTTCAGGGACTGAAGTCTTGGTTAAATGCACTGCAGTTGCAATTTCAGGATAAAGAAAACCTGTTTTTATAAGCTCTCAGCCAGCCCCTGACTTATATCTTGTTTTTCTTTCTTTTTGTTTTTTTGGTTTGTTTGTTTAGGGTTTTTGTTTTGTTGTGTTGTGTTTTGAGACAGGGTTTCACTATGTAGTTCAGTCTGGCCTTGAACTCATTATGTAGCCCAGGCTGGCCTTGAACTCCCAGTGATCCTCCTGCTCCAGCCTCCCAAATGCTGCAATTACAGGCATGTACCACCACTCCTAGGTAACTTGTCTCTTGTTGACAGCCACATTTTCTATGGGGAGTACAGAGTGGGGTGGGGATTACTACTCTGTGTAACCCTAAATATAAAGTATGGTTTCTTAAAGAAAGCAAAATATATGACTGGGCATGCTGGTGATAGATTGAGCACCTTTTATCCAAAATGCTTGAGACCAGGAATGTGTTTTGGATTTTGGAATATCCCCATATACAAGGGGTGATCAAAATATGCAGTAAATATTTTAAAAACACATATACAATGAATACTTTAACAATGTATTATAATAAAAGCCCAATAACATTAATTACCCTCAAAGTATTCTGCCTCACCTTGGACACATTTTCTTATAATCCTGGCACTCTCCGAAGCGGTTCTGGAAGTCCTCCTTGTCTTCGAAGTTGTCAGTTTATAGTGAATGCTGCTGCTGAGTGCCGCCCAATGGAAAGCAGGCAGATGGAGACATCGCAGTGGGTCCTCATCCACCTTATTCACCAGATCTGGCACAGGGTGACTTCTGAGTCTCCCTTAAAGTCAAAGTGACCTTGAAAGATGAACGTTTGGAATTGTTTCAGACCATCAAGGTAAACCACAACAGCACAACTAGAGACACTAACAAAAGACTCCCAGAGCAGCTTCCAAAAGTGGCAAGAACAGGGGGATAAGTGTATTTGAAGCAAAGAGGAGTATTTTGAGGGGAGTTAATGGTAATGTGTCTTTTACTCCAATAAAATTCAAAACAATTTTTTTTCAAAACAATTTTTAAATATTCACATTTTTTGATCATGCCTGATACATAATGAGGTGTGTTAGGAAAGGAACCCAAGTCTAAACACAACGTTCATTTATCTCCCATATATGTCTTACGCACACAAAGCTGGAAGTTAGTGTTATCAATATTTTTAGCACATTTGCACTGTGATATGTCACAGGAGGTTAGGTATAGAATTTTCCACCTGTTCTTTTTTTTTTTTTTTTTTTTTTTTTTTTTTTTTTTTGGCGGTACTGGGGATCGAACTCACGACCTTGCACTTGCCAGGCAGGCGCTTATGCCACTGAGCTAAATCCCCAGCCCTTCCACCTGTTCTTATGTTGACTCAAAAAGCTTTAGGTTTTGGAGCATTTAGGATTTGGGGTTTTTAGAGCAGGCATGCTCAACCTGAAAGAAAATGCAGCTAGCCTTGTATTTATAGGAGCAAGCAGTAAAATGTGCAGGAATCTGTCTTTTTCATGCTCCAACTTGGAAACTGGACTCTGTCAGACTTAGGTATGAATTCACTTAGGTATGAATTTGCCATGTGATCTTGAGCTAGTGCTGTGGTTTGGATCTGAATGTCTCCCAGAAGTCTGTGTGTTAAAGGCTTGGTCACCACGCTGTGGCACTACTGGGCGATGGTGGAACCATAGGAGATGGGAGGCAGTTAGGTCATTGGGGGCATGCACCTGAAGGGGACATTGGGACTCTGACTGTCTCCTTGTTCTCTTTGCTTCCTGTCCATCAAATGGACAGTTTGCTCTGTTTTATCCACAGAGTATAATGAAGTTCTTCATATAGTTACCAAAATAATTAAATCAGATAGTTCCATAAACAGTCTAGCTTGCTGATGGTCACATGGCAAGTGTTACGTATTTTTACATATTAGAGTCATTGTGGGGCTGACCCCTAGGCCCTGGATTTTGGAATTAAAGAATCCTCTCTTGTGTTCCATTTCTCGCTAGATGCTTTTTTCATTTCTCTGTCTTTCCTAATAAGCACATTTATTAAGATGCAACCCATGAATCCTGCATCCCAAAGATATGGTCGGTCTGTCTCTCTGTCTGTCTCTCTCTCTGTGTCACACACAGGCATACACATTCTCAGGTTTGCATGGTGCTCATTTCTACTTCAAAGGCTGCTGGGTAGACATTTGAGCATCAGGAAATATGGATGATGAAAGGCCCAAACTTGATTTGCATTTAGACCTTTGCTCCTGGTAAAGAGTGGTGCCCAGCCATGGTAAGTAAAATTTGCCCTTCCCAGGGGCATAAATTACTCATATTTTAAAATAATTGCTGTTTTGTATATCTCTTTTTCATTTGAAGCCATTCTCTAAGCATTTGCTAGGTATGTGTGACATGCAGATCATTTTGCAGCTTCATATATACTTTATCCGGGTTCTAGAAATATTAGTATTTTATCATGCTTGTTTAATCATACTCTTCCTCTAACATATAAAGCTTATATGTGATGCTTCTTTGGCCACTAAATGCTTCAGTATAGTCATGTGACATATGGTGTTTTGGTCAGCAAAGGGCTGCATTTCTCAGAACTAATCTCCATTGTTAAGTGATACATGACTATATTTCTTAATATTCAAGGACCCGCTTTTCTATATAACCACAGTACACTGACCCAAACCAGGAAGGTAGTACAGTTGTTCCTCAGCACCCTTAGTGTTTCAGGATCCCTGCAGGTACCAGAATCCATGGACCCTCAGTCCCTTACATAAAATGACACAGTGCAGTATTTGTGTATGTGCCTGGACATACCCTGTCATGTACTTTAGATCACCTCTAGTGTATTTATAATGTACTTATAGTGTACTTATAATGTAAATGCTGTGTTAGTAGTTCTATCTTGTTTAGGGACTACTGAGACTGCACATGTTCAGTACAGATGAAATTTTCCTTTCAAATATTTTTGTCTAGAGTTGGTTGAAGCTATAGCCATGAGCCCCCAGATACAGACGGCCAGCAGTGTTTGGTTCAGGACCTGATGCAGAAGCACACATTGCATTGAATTGTCCTTCCTTAGTCTCTCATCTGGAGTCTTTGTCTCTTCTAACGGTGCTATTTTTGAGGAATTTTGTGTAGTTTGATTTTTGGTGCTGTGTCCATTTAGTGCTTCATATCCAGAGGCACATGATGGCAGTTTGATGTTAATGCTGGTCCCATGGTTAAGGAGAATTCTACCCTGTTTATTCACAGTAAAGTTGTATTTTCTGGTGGGGAGATATTTGAGACTGCTAATTATTTCTGTCATGATAGCCAAATGGTGGGAACTTTTTAAACATTGAAATGTGACATTTTTATTATGATGAGTTAGTAGAACAAAGGGGAAGAATAAGAACTATCGAAGAACAAAACTTTAGTTTTTGTTTTCTTCTTGTCTTTTTCTGAGCATAATTTTGTTGCTTAAAGTTGTGGTCATACCAGGTATATTTTGAATTCTGTTTTAAAAATTTAACATTAAGACAAATATTTTTTGCATTGAGCCATCTTTAAAAACATTATTTAAATAGCTATAATATTTTATTGAGCTGTTTATTCCAGTTCATATAATCCTTCCTCTGCTATTAGACCTTTACTTTGTTTATAGCCTTTGATTCTTATGGGTAGGATTGTATGAGTCATTTCTGTGTCAGAACTGCTAATTTCCTCAAGACATATCCCCTAAAGTGGAGTTACCAAGTCAGAGAGCACCAGCACTTTAGAGATAACTGGTACTTTGTGCCAAATAGCTTTCCAAAGGAGCTGTGTAGTTTAGACCAGCAGTGTAGCACTTGGGCTCGTATTTTGAGAAATTCAATAATGGTGCTTCTCAACTTTTTTTTTCTTTTTTTGTGTAAACTGTTGCCTACCTGTGAAGGCTGGTACTAGATTAGTTTCCTGTATTTTGAATTATGAAAGCATAGGCACTTATTGCCAAAAAATAAATTGTAGCGCAATGCAGTACATTTCACCTCTTTCCAAGCTCAGCATCCGGGTGAGCTGTGATGTCGCCAGGTGGCTGTGTCTAGGGAACGTGGCTCAGGGCAGGAAGGCAGTTGAGGTCCCTGTGAGGGACTGTGTGTTTCACTGTGAGAGCACTGAGAGGGGACTGTGTGGCCATCTTTGCTGTGTGTTGTCTGACAGCTGATGTGGGAGAAGAGGAATTCAAACTTGCTGATTTCTAAAGCTATCCCAGGCAAAGGTGGGTAGGGCTGAGGACATAGACTCTACAAGAGCTTCAGGATGTTGAGTTCTGGGTGCAGCCTTCTGGGTCCAACTGAGTCAAGGAATTCTGAGAAACTGAAGGTGGTGGCTCAACATTGTGGAGGGGATTTCTACACAGGGAAACCATCCAGCCCAGCTCAGCGAGCAGCGTGTCCTTGCCTGTCTAGGGTCCCCTCACTAGAGAAGGGTGAGGTCGGGAAACCAGAGAGTCCCCAGCTAATTCTCTTTGAGCTTGTGGGTAGCTGTTGCCAGATGATTGAGTTATCAGTAAGAAGAACCAGCACTTGGAGAATCAGAAGACACATGGTACATCAATCCCTATCTCTTTCCCGATATAGTTTATGTAAAGTATAGTGCAGGACTGGGTGACTTACACACTTGAAATATGCCTACTAAAACAGATGTTCATCTTTCTTCCTAGTTAGAGCTTTTGTTCCAGTAGGTACTCAAATCTATTTATACGTGTGCCATCAGACCCAGAATGATAGTGCTACAGAGAGATCATTTATTTCACTCATGTAGAAGCCATGGTGGGGGGGAATATTCTAGGGCTAGTAGTTTCCTTTTCATTGTTTCATGGTGGCTGCTTGAGTTCCAGCCATCTTGTCTAAATTCCAGCTGGCAGGAATGAGGAAGTGACTAAGAAGACTCCTGTCAGATGCCTATTCGGGGCAATTCCAGAAAGTTGCTGCATAACACTTATGCTTACATTCCAAGGGCTGGAATTTAGCCACATGGCCATACTTGTGAGGGAGACAGAGGTAAGGGTTTTATTGTGGGTGGCCACATGCCCAGGACACCTCAGCAGCTTCTGCCCACCTTCCTTCTCTGGTAGTAGCCTTGAGACTAGGTGTCTCAAATAGCACAATTGGGAAGCACTTTGGAGATCCCTGTTAGCCCCTCCAGAGGAGGAAACAGACTGAAAGAGAGATGATGCCCCCAAGCGCACACAGCTGGTGACTATCAAGGTCAGCCATAACCCCGGCTTCTGACTGAGGTGTGGCGCTCTTCCCCCAAAGCTGTAGCTCTGAGTTCCCAGCCAGCTCCAGCCCTCCACCCCTGACTCAGCCCCTCCTGTGTTTCCCACCTTTACCCCTGGGTCCTGTACCAACTGCTTCTTCAGCATCTAGCAGATGCCAACATTTCAAAGCTACTTTGAGCAAAATGTGAGTGAAACTAAAACTAGTTTCTTCACAACTCCCAGTATAAGAAGAGTATCCTTTTTTCAGGCGTCAGCAAAAAAGATTGAATCCCACTTCCCCTGTTCTCCTAAATGTTCAGTTTGGGACCCCACATCTTCTTCTTTAGCAGGCCACTGTCAGGTAATTGAGTGTCTAGCTCCAGGGCCTGCAGTGGTGGTGAATCTGTAAATGTGTGATGTCAGCACCGGTGTCCACGGGTATGAAGACGCTGGCTCGGGCCACAGAGGCAGAGCCTTTTTAGGCAGACAGTGTAACGTGCTGGAGATCGTTATCTTCCAGTCTTGTCCGGCTCTAGTCTGGGGTGAGAGCAGTGGGGTACCAGGCTCATTCAGTGAAAAGGGCGGCGTGCCCGTGTTGGTGAGCAGGTAGGTGGGCACGGCCCTGCTGGCAGTCTCTGCTGAGAAACAGCTCTGGAGAAACTGCCACGTGCAAGATCTGCATTCCCGTGGGTCCCCTGGGCGTGGAGAAGGCCGGGTGTAGTGTGAATCCAGGCGGGTAGGTCCTTCCCGTGGCTCTCCTGCCTGGGTTGGCCCATCGGTTGCAGTAGTCTGGGAGCTGGTGGTGGAGACAGGCAGGTCCCGAGATTAGGAGTCAGGGGCAGAGCACTAGTCCAGAGTCTGCCATGTAGCTGCAGTGTGGCCTTGGCTCGTGGCGGAGTGGGGTGAGTACCCACTTGTTGGCTTGCTGTGGGGGTAAGGGTCAGCACGAGGGAGACCTGGAAGCACACTCCCAATGTGCAGCGTAACCTCTTGCTCAGGGTCGCTGTGCAGCTGGCTGGCAACACCAGGTTTTCTGGTGCTGAACGTGTGTACGTGTGTACTTCTTCCTGCCTGGACCTGCTGTTTGTCTGATTGCAGGCAGGGCCTGGAGAGGAAGAGGTGGTCCCAGTGTTGTTGTCCTTGTTCACTAATAGTACTGACACAGATAGTGAACAGTCATTATGTATGTCTGTATGCCAGGCATTGTGTCAGTTGCTTTATGTCTTCCCCCTTATCCAGTCCTGCTGCACCAACTTGCCAAGTGGGCATCAGAATCATCCTGTCCACCTTCCAGGAGGGAGAGGGTACTCAGAGGGCTAGTGACTGACCTGCTGTAAACGTTAGCACCTGCATTCACCCTAAATCTGTGACTTCAAAGCTAGGGTCCTTTCTGCAGTATCTGGAAGAAGGCAAAGAGAGGAGAGGAGGGCAGAGCTTAGAAACCCCAAAGCCAGATAATCAGAGATGGGCAGACACCTGCTACAGGAGCAGTGCAAGGGCCCTGGCAGGTGACAGGTGCTGTCTGCACCATAATTGCCTCAGCTGTATGGAGTGGAGCAAGGACGCTGTGGGGGTGCCATGGGTGCTGCTGAACTCTGAAGAGAGCCTTGGACAAAGGAGGAGGAGTGTGGGTAGGGGACCAACTGTGACAGAAGTCAGGGACACTGGTCCGTATGGCAGAGTGCTGCTTATCTGATGCCAGCAGGACCGGACTTTGGGGGCTTCTGTTTCCTAGCAGCAGACTTATGCCCTGCACTGGGGAGTGTTTCATTAGTCTCGGCTCAGCTGGTTGGGATGGCTCAGTCTTTATTTACCAGTAATAGTAGTAAAGCAGACAGCTGATGGGCAGAAAGGCCATGATCAGAGGTCAGAGGAGTTTGCATGGTGGATGAAGATCTCTTTTCTCCTGTCACTAGAGTGGGTCAGTTCGCAAGCCTGCCCAACGCAGGAAGGACAGTACTCTGGCTTTCAAGTGGCTGGTTTAGGGCTCGCTCGCTCTTCCAGTGCCGCCCTTTGCACATCATTGCTGTCGTTATTGTGGCAGCCGTTATTACCGTTGCTGACGTTTCTGGCTTATGACTTAAGGCATCGGTAGGAGGGCTCTGGGCCAGGCAGTCAAGGGCTCCCTGGACCTTCCCTCCAGAACAGGAAGGTTAAATAGCCTGGGAAAATTAAGTGGACAGTGGACGTCCCCTCGGGTTTAAGGAGAGAGAGGGAGGCCTCCCTGTCGGCCCCACTACGGTTGCTCAAAAGGGTGAGGGTGGTCTGCAGATGCATCCCTCTCATCCCTTCTGTCCTTAGAAGATGCCAAGCCTCAGACCTGAGCTCTCAGGGTTCTGCCTGAATCTGCCTTTGTTTTCCTTCTCACTCTCAGACTTTCAGATCCTACCTTGCTGGACAAATGCCAGGTGTCCTGTGGGCTCCATGTTCCACAGGATGGCACAGCATCCTCCTGACCTTGCTGCGCCTCTTATGCGCTCCCTTGTCACCTACTCCTGTGCTGGACGCGCCTGCGCTGCTTCCTGCCACACCCCAGGTTCTCGCAGGTGTCCAGCCTCTCGCCCCTCAGGCTGGTCTGGCCCTGCCTCCTCCCTGTTCCTTTCTCCTCCTGGAGTGAGCTGTCCCCTGTCGCTCCCTCTGGCCCTAGCCTGTGGAGACGTCACCTACCCTGGGGCTTGTCCTGCACCCTGGAGAATCTGTCTTTGGGTGCCTTCTTACTCCCAGGTCTGCACCCTGCACTGCTGGAACTTACCATCACCTTCCTTAGTGAGGAAAAAGCCAGTCCACCACTATCTCCCCTTCCCCCAGAGTCCCTGGAGCGACGGTAGACATTTTCCTCTTCTTTCCTTGTTTAACTTATGAACAGGCATCACATTTGATGTTTTTTTCTTGAGCAGTAGTGGAGCTGACCCTTTTCTTTCCTCTTGAGCAGATACCTAGCTGTCCCCTCCCCATGACCTCCCCGGCCACTGCCTGTCCGCTTCACAGGCAGATGAGTCTGTACATTCCTGAGCTGCCCCTGCTTGCTGGTCAGCAGTGCTCTCACTTGCTTCCTGCCTAGGCCAGCTCTTGAGCCAGACCAGCAAGAGCCCCAGGCCAGTCTCTCCTGCCTTCGCTGTGCCTGGCTCCAAGCCAGGCCCTCATTATGCCGTGGGCTCCCTCGGTTGCATGTCCCTGCCACAGACTCACTTCATCACATACATGTTCAGGGCATGACCTCCACAGGTCAGGAGTGTGGTCCAGGTCCATGATATGTCCTGTTTATTAAACTGGGCAAATGTTTCCTAATGGCTGTCAGGGGCCCTGTCTTCTAGAGGTCTTAGACTTAGGGAGAGGAAGGTAGGGAAACAGGCCCTTTGTGGAGAGTTCTAAAGCAGGCCATCTGCAGGGAGCCCAGGCCAGTCCTGGCTTAGTCCCCTGTGGTGGACCTAAAGCAAAGTCAATTTGCTCAGCATATTTCTGCCCCAGCTTAAGTCTTCTCCTGTGTCCATGGTAAACATTGGGTCAGAGGTTTTAGTGGCCGCCAGCAAAGCGGTTGCTTAATCTCAGGCAGCCCATGGTTATCTGGCCAGAGGAGTCAACTGGCTTTATAGAAGGGAAGGCAGGTGCTCCTGAGATGCAGGCTCCTGTGATTTCTTGTGGGACCACTGTGTCGCAATGGCCAAGAACATGTTCTCTTTTCCCCTTCCCTGGTTCCAAGGCATAAGCTTCTGCCTGGCTTTGGATCAGGCAGTGGTTTTCTCAACTGGTCACATGACCAGAGGATTAACAACAGCAGTGAGTCAGGATGTTTTTCTGAGAGATTCTTTTTTTTTTTTTTTTTTGGGTCTCATCACCCTGTGCATTGAACCAAGGCCTTTTTAGTCTGAAGGCCGTTAGCTACCTGGGAACACGTACTATTCAAGTTAGAAGAATTCTTTGGTGAGCTTCTGGGGTGGTCTGATTAAGGGCAGTTGGTCCACATGCACAGTTTGGGCAGTGTGGGTTGAAGGGGAAATGATTCCTCAGCTCTTCCTCCTGGGTGGTTTTACTCTGGGGAAAAGGAGCCTTTGGATTTCAATGGCAGGTTATATTTAGAAACACTCGACCCCAGTCCTGTTTCTGTCTTTCATTCTGCTGACACGGAAATTTTGATTATACATGATGGTAGCTGATCCTATCGCAGGGCTTTCTGATTTACAAGGTATGTTTGATAAGCTCCCCCATCTCATCCTCACAGCAATCCCGGGAAGTTTTTATCCCCACATCAGATAGGAGTCACTAAGCCTCTGAAAGGCCGAGTGATGCTGCCTGGTCATCTTAGCTGTTGAGTGTTAGGGTTTAGACTCAACTTAAGACATCCGGCTAGACAGAGTGTACTGGCCTGAGAAGGCCTGGGAACGCATTAGGCTGGGATTCGGATCCTAGCCTATTTTGTATTCTTTCTTTTCCTCTTTCTTTCTTTCTTTCTTTCTTTTTTTTCTCTCTCTCTCTCCTCCATTTTTCTTTTCCTTCCTCTCTCTCTCTCTCTGTCTCTGTCTCTCTCTCCCACCTTCCCTCCTTCTTTCTTCAGTATCAGGAATCAAGCCCCAGGGTACTTTACTAATGAGCTATATCCCTAGACCTTTTAATTTTTTTTTTTCAAATTTTTGAGACAATTGCCCATTCTGACCTCAAACTCATGACCAGCCTGCCTCAACCTTTCAACCTGGGATTATAGGCATGTGCCTCTGTACCTGAGTCAGATTTTTCATGTTTAAAATTTTTCTGAGAGAAATGAAAACTTCAGTATGCTGAGATTCCAGCTGCCTCTTTTTATGGACCGTATTCCCCCATGCTCTGTGTCCTTGCTTCAGTCCAGGCTGGTTGCTCTGCAGCCTGCTGGGGAGTCATTTCGGTCAGACTCTTCATTATGCACACAGCGACACTTCTTGCCTTTCTCTGCTGATGGATCCTTTATTTCCTTGGTTCCTTGTCCCTCTTCTTTTTCATTTGCTTTTTGTTTTGGCAGAACATGGCTTCCTAAGAGTGCTTTCGTGGTAAGGTTTACACATCTGTCTTTGGTCTGTGTGAGTCTACTTTCATGATTGACAGGTAGTTTGGCTGGGTGTAAATTCCAGTTGGCAGTGATGCTTACTGACAATTGTGAAGGCATTGCTTAACTGTCTTCTGGAATCATGGTGAGCTTTTTTCTTTTTCTTTTGCCAGTCTGACCTCTGATTTTTTTGTATGTGGTATTCTTTTCTCTTTGAATTTTTCCAAATTTCCTCTTCATCTGCAGTTGTTCTGAAAGTTTTCAGTTGATGAACATTGATGAGTCTTTTTTTATTCATGATGCTGGACTCTCTCAGCTAGAAGTGCACATCCTTCATTTCTGGAACATTTTGTTTTCTCTGTCTCTTTTTTTTTTTAAGATAGGTTTTGTTATGTAGTTCAGGCTGTTGCCCTTGAACTTACTGTGTAGCCCTAGCTTGCCTCAAATTTGTGGCAATTGTTCTGCCTCAGCCTCCAAAGTGCTGTGGTTACAAGCATGCACCATCATGCCTGGCATGTATATCCTTATTTCTCAATCTTTTTGTTTTCCAGGAAACTTTTTTCTGTACTATTTCCAACGCCAGTGGTTTCTGTGATAGTTTTACTTTCCAAGAATTCTTTCCTGATTGTTTTCTATTTCTTCTTCACAGCATTCTTCTCTTGGTTTATAGATATACCATTTTATTTCTCTGACAGTTATAATTTCATTGTTTGTTTTTTCCTTCAGAGTTTCACCTTTTCATTAGTTTGTTTTGGTCTCTGTCTTTTGTGTTGGGACAAAAGAGACGTGTGGCCACATGCCTAAACTCCCGGCAAGTTTCAGGTTTGAGCCCAGCCTGGGCAATTTAGTGACTTAGCCCAACCCTGCCTCAAAATTTAAAACGTGAAAAATAGAAAATGACCTGGGGGTGTAGCTTAGTCAGAGGCCCAGGGCTAGTCTCCAGTGGAAGGAAGGAAGAAAGGAAGAGACAGATAGGCCCGGTGGCCTTGGTTTCCCTGTGGAGGAGCAGGCACTGGCACTTGGAGTGGCAGCTCTGGAGTGTGAGGAGAGGGTAGAGGGGACTTGTTTTCTGGGAACCTCATAGTGAAGTGCTTCGTGTTTCCTTGGAGGTTCTTGAAATCATTATCTGTCCCAACCCTTGGGTAAGTCAACAAAGACCCTAGAGGGGGAGTGAGGATGAGATAGGGACAAGAGGCACAAGAAATGGAGACAAGACAGGATTCTGATCCAGTCTCATTTATTGGCAGGAAATATTGGGTATATATAGGGTACAGAGAATGAGGGAGTGAAGCCTCTTGACGTCAGCAAGTAACTAGGCAACAGTGGGTAGTCTTAACCTAATACGCAGAGGCGCATGACTTTAGGAAATAGACAAGATATGAAGAAACAAAAGCTTAACTCAGAAACAGAAACTTCATTGTGCAGAAACAGAAACTAAACTAATACGATGGCTACTATTATCAAACGAAAGTCAGTCACAAGTCTCCCATAAAGATTCCCCACAATTATCTATGTTATTTTACTTTTCAGGTTCTCCAGAGAAAAATTCTCTAATCACTTGCCTGGGAAGTAAAACTGGCGGCGGCATCTGGAAAAGGGAGGCGGGTGTTGGGGGCAGACTTTGGAAAGATGGGTGATCTCAAGGCGTGGTTGTACACATTTCTGTGTCTCCCATACCATACCCGGTGCACTCTCCACACAGTAACCTCTGTCTTCTGCCCAGTGGGCCATGGGTGTTGGGCAGGTGCCTGGGCTAGACAAGGGTGTCTGCTTTGTGACTGCTCCTCCTTAGACAGTCCCCACTTTCAGCCTAGCTTTCACCATGCCTGTGAGGTGCCTGGTACCTGTAGCTCCCAGGGTTTTCCAGGACTCTCTAGGGAGAATGGACTTGTTTTTGCTGGCTGAGTGAGCTAAGCTAGAGCCTCTCTCCCACCCACTCCCATCCTAAACATTAACGGGTATCTCGTTTTCCTGGGGGTTGTATGCTTTGGTGCTCTAGGTGAATGGAGCTTTCAGTTGTGCTGCTGTGTGGCTAAGTGACTTCCCAGGACGCTCTTGATTGAAATGTCCTTAGACAAGTATGGGGAGTGGCACAGCAGAGTGACTGGTTGTGGGCCGGGAAATGTCTTTGGAGGTAGCGAGGCAGTGTGTTAGTGGTACCCTGAGAAGTTCAGTCAGCCTCATCCCTTGCAAGTGAAATGTGCTCTAGGCAGCACATCCATAGCCCCTAGTCCTTCCTTGGGCCAGGCTAGAAGCTAAGACTCATGCTCCTTGACTCTTTGATCCCCAGGTGGTCCTGCCAACTTGGCTGTCCTCTGCAAAGGTCTCCTCGCTCATCGAGAGAATATCTGACCCCAAGGACTTGAAAAAACTTCTCAGGACCCGGAACAATGTGCTGGTGCTTTACTCTAAATCAGGTGAGTGTCTTTCTTGGCCTTGGGGTCACCCATCAAGATGGGCGGGGGGAGTGGCACAAAAGTTGGAGTGGGGGACCTCAGGGCACAAATCACTCTGGGAGGCTGAGATGTCCGCCTTCCGTAGAGATGGAGGCAAATCACAAAGGTGTGTTAGTTCAGCCACTTTGGCATCCCGAGGGTCATTCCACAGAAAAAGTCCCCTGTAGCTTCTCACGACTTGGAATGGAGAGGACATATATATAGGACATCAGCCATAGTGACATGGACACTGGTGCCAGCTGAATTGGTCCCAGACTTGGGGACACTTAGCTGGGCTGGTAGCCCTGGCTCTACCCAGCCCCTGTGTGTCCTGCCGAGGGGTCAGACCCAAGACTGACTTTGGAGTAGACCCTGAGCTCAGGGCACAGCAGCCTCACTGGGGAACAGGGGCTGCTGCTCTGCTGACCCTGAGGCTGGCAAGGGTGTAGTGGCTCTTGGCAGGAACTTTGGTGAAGGGCAAGTGGCCGACTCTGTTGTTGTTCCAGCAGTTAAGTGTTTTCATTGCTCCTAAAGTTGCCAGGTTTTCCATGCCCTGGAGAAGCAGCAACCAGTAGCTAGGCCAATTCTGGCACAGTCTTCCCCAGCAGCTCATCCTCAGCTCATTGGCACATTGGGCTGAGGAACATTTCAGATGTGTGTCCATCATGGCACACGGCTGTCCTCTGCTCCACTTGGTGCTCATCCTCTCCCGAGGGCCTGGCACGTCCACACTCCCTGTGTTTGCAGTTGGGAGGCCGGCATGGACGAGCATGTCTCTGCTGTTGGGAATGGGAGTGTGGCAAGGCAAGAGAGAAGCAGTAGCTTTCTTGAGTCTGGCGTTCAAGGCTGTGCATCAACACGGCTCATACCTTGGATACTTCTAGAGTTGGCTGCCTGTCAGCACAGGAGTGTGTCGCATGCCTTCTCTGGGGCAGGTCTGCAATCTAAGGTACTGTTGTTAGTCTCATCTTCTCTGCCACAGGAGAGCCAGTGCAGGCTGTCAGTAGGTATCCAGGTTGCAAATGAGGACATGGAAGCTAGCAGGGAATAATTCACTTACTTGAGGTATACAAGCTAGTACAGCAGAACTGGACCCCTCTGCTGCCTCTGCCTCTCCTGTCCTCTGATGGGAGACAGGAAGGAACAATAAGAGGTAATTCTACAGTGACAGAGGGCTCTGAGACCAGCATGGGGCCGAGACAGGGATCTTACGGTAGGTCAGGGTGGGAAGCTGGGGTCTCCAGGTCTTGCCCTCTCCTAACCTGGTCTGGGTGGCTTGCACTAGGCTCCTGGCTTTGTCATGCTGGGGGTGGGGCCTGGGCCATAGGCCCCTTGCTTATGCCTGCTGCATGAGACTTGTGATCTCTGGGGGTTTTCGGAGCATCATAGAAATGATTTTCCTCTCTCCCTGCCATCCTTCCAGGCAGCACCTCTTTTTTTGTGGCTGAAAAGCAAGGCTGGGGCAAGCATACTTTGTATTGCCCTCCTTTAATCCCTGCCTCCAGGCCCTCCCTAGAGCCTGTCTGCTATCTGGAACAATGGGTTTGCTGCCTCTGTGGCTCACCTTCCCCTGTGGCCCTGGTGGAGGTTTCCTAGGAGTGCCTTGTCTGAGCAAGTTGTGCATGTTTCTTGAAAGATGCTTTGTGTTCGCATCTGTGAAGGGCTCTGCATGCTTTGTATTCACAAAGAGCTACCATTATCCACACTGGGAGAGCAGTTCCGTAGAGGCACATAATTCAGACATCATTTCTGCTTGGCCTTAGGGTATATGATATGGTGTCTGGCAGGAGAACGCGGCGGCAGATCACTCTCCCCGCCATCTACCCGGTGTGCCTTTTGGGTGAGCTTGCTAGGATCACAGTGGAAAGATGACCAGGAGTCTGCTGGCTGCGAGCATCAGACTCACCGCACCTGTTCCACTGTGAATTGTTGCAGGCTGGAGGGGTTGAAATCCTGCCCTGAGACTTGTTCCCAAGACCCTGCTTTCCCACAGTAGCACCCAGATGCTTTTTGCCCGGACCCGTAGGGATGGCACCTGGACCAACAAGAGCCCCTGTCTTTCTTGGCATTCAGTCCACCTGCCCCAAGACCCCAGAGCCCTTGGGCACAGACATTTAATTTTCTGTTCTTTTACAGAGGCAGCAGCTGAAACTCATCTCAGGTTATTGTCCACTGTGGCCCAGGCAGTGAAAGGACAAGGCACCATCTGCTGGGTGGACTGTGGGTATGTCCTGGGCACGTGGAGAATAGTGCTGGGTGCGGGAGTCCTTGGGCTTCAGTGGGTCGGCTTTTGGCTCATACCCTGTGAGTATTGGAAAATGCCCCCAGATGATGCTTGGGGGCACCTATGCCATGGACAAGGGGGTGTGGCTGTGTCTCCCTTTCTTCTGGGCCCCTGCCCCTTTTCTTCTAATTTTCCACAAAGCTTTCACTTATACTGTGTTCTGCTGTGTTGCTTTATTTCGAGAGAAGTGTGTGACAAAGGGGTCTTCCCTGTTTTATGGAGTGGAGCTTTGCTGCCCAGAGAGGCAGGGTGATTTTCAGGCTCACACATTAGGTTGATCATGATGGATCTGCAGCAAGAACCACATGAGTTTTGCCTCCAACCCAGGCCATCCCTACTGGATGTCGCCACTGTCTTTAGTGCTGCGGTCGAGCAGTCAACTGGACGCTTGGCTGGGCCTTGGCTCCTGAGCTGGCTCAGGCCTGTTGAGGACTAAAACCTTTAATGTAGCTATTTTTGCCCAGACCGCAAGCTCTACCACTGCCTTGCAGGTTAGGTGAGTTTTTATAGGCCCCACTCCAGTGTAATCCTCTTCCTATTCAGCCTGAGTTTTAAATGGCTGTTTTGCCAGTGAAGTTTTAGAACACTGAGTTTAAGTTGCTGACCTCACACTTGTTTGGCCTGTGGTTAGAGAGAATTGAAGGAGATTCATATTTTCATAAAGCAGTGAATGATGCTCAGAGAGTAAGTCTTATCCTCCACGTGGTATAAATGTGAATAAATTGTGTGTGTGTGTGTGTGTGTGTGTGTGTGTGTGTGTGTGTGAATCTGGCCTCAAACCTCCGAATCATTTTACAGCAGCAGAAAACCCTGCTCACTAGGTGCTTACTAGGTGGTTGGTGTGATCTCAGCCATGGGTTCTGATGTGTAGCCGGTCTGAAGGTATTCCAGGCTCCCAGGTGTCTCTCTGTCTCCCACATTTTGCCAGCAGTGCCCTGTGTGACTGGCAGAGTGACAAAGCCTATCAGAGGAGACAAGACACTTTAGAATTTCCGTATCTGAAGATGACAGCAGTTCTGCCAAGCTGATGGAGCCTTACTGCAAGGAGTTTTTGAGAGGCTTATAAGTGGCAGGAACAAGCAGGGGAGCTTTGCTTTAGTTGTTGTTTCTACCTGAGTCCATCTGTCAGCCTTTACCAAGCACTTAACTGTGCTTTGAGAACACACAAGAACCCAAGGTGGGAGGAAGAGGCAGACACACAGCCAGGTGTCTACTCCAGATGGAGAAGGCTTCAAACAGGATCTGTGTGCAGAGGGACAGTCACTTGGTGCTGCCTGGAAAGTGGAGAAGAGCTTCACAGAGGAAGGAAGTTCAAAGGAGGGACACACATCATAGTGTCATGTACGTGCAGTGCCCTGGCCTGTTCGCTCAGACCAGCTGCAGAACAGCCAGAGCAGGATGCCTGAGTTAAATGGGGTCAGGGCTCAGTGTAAAGACAGATGAGGAAGAGGTTAGCAGTAAAGTTTGATGTCTAGAGTTAGTAAAAGTGCCAGTGGGAAAGTCCAGTGAATTTGATGTGCTGAAATTAAACTGAGACAGAGGAGCACTAGAGCTTAAAAGAGGCACCCACCCTACACAAAAGGATAGGTGGTTCCATATAGCTGCCTCTCAGTTTTTTGCATTTATCCCTGTAAGAAGTATAAGCCAAAATGTTAAATTGAGATAAATACGTGGACTATGGAGCCAATGTGCATTATATTAGAAAGTAGGATATCTGTGTCCGGATTACAAATTAAGAGACAAAGCACAACTGAAATCTTCCCAAAGCAGCCCATAGATGGTGATCCCCCCCTGCAGGCCTCCTGGCAACAGTTCTCAGGGGCTGCTGATGGGCAAGGAGGTCCTGGGCATGAGCTGGCTCCTGCCCTTTTACTTACCTGGTCCTGCTCCTATTTTCCTAAGCTTGCCCTAACTCCTCAGGGACCCAACTGTGTGAACTCTGCAAGGCCTATGGTGGCCACTCCTGCCGCTGCTCCATGACTGCGACAGTCTGTGTCTGTGTCTGCAGTGTGGGAGGGAGAAACCCCCAGGCTGGGCAGAGGTGGCATTGAGAATGCTTTCTGCACCTCTCTGCAGGGGAGGGGGAGGCAGCATGGGGCCAGGGTTGGTGTCTTTAGTCACTGCTGTTAAGCAGCAGATGGTCACTGCCCATCCGTATCCACACACACTGTGCCCTGCTGGGGTTTGAACCTCTGCTTCTCCACTCTGCTTCCTACCCTGGCAGCAAAGGACATGAGGGCTTGGGATGGGGGCAGTGAGGAATGAACAGGCCATTCTACCTCTCCCCTTCAGAGACCAGGTGAGGGGACAGGGAGCCTCTGGCAAGAGAAGACACTGATTTCAGATGAGTTGGTTACCCTGAGTCCATTTCCTTAGCTGCACCATGGGACAGTGCTACATATTCTGCTTTTTTCGCTGGTCAGTGCTAAGGAGCAGGTGAATAAATAGAAAACACAATTTCAGTGTGAGATGCCATTTTGCTATTACTATTTCATCTGGGCAGAATCATCTAGGAAGAGATAAACAGGGAGGACACATTTGTTCATTGGACAACTTTTTATTGGGTGAGAATCTCTTGGTTCTAGGGAGCGTGTCCCTGGAGAAGGTATTGGTCATGGTAGTCAGCCCCAGCCCTCGTGGTGGTTTGCTCTGCACCTTAAGAAGTACAAGGGACTGCAGGGGAGGAAAAAAAGAAGCCAACAAAAAGCCAAGCTCTCCTGCGAGTCAGCACCATGTGTGGGCTGCTAGGGGGAGAACCAGATGCCAGCCTTTTCCTGTGAGTTGGTGCCATTCACGGACTGCAGGGGAAGAAAACAAGAAGTCAAGCCCTCCCTGCGAGTCAGCACCATGCACAGGCCAGTATGGGGAGAACCAGACTCCAGCCTTTTCCCATGAGTTGGCACCATTTATGGACTGCAGGGGAGGAGAACAAGAAGCCAAAAAGAAGACGAACCCTTCCTGTGAGTCGGCACTATGTGCAGGCCGCTGCAGGAAGAACTAGACGCTAACCTTTTCCTGTGAATGGGCACCATTCACTGACTGTGGAGGAGGAAAACAAGTCAACAAGAAGACAAGCCCTCCCTGTGAGTTGGTACCATGTGCAGGCTGCTATGGAGAGAGCCAGATGCCCTTCTGGCACATGGGCTGGGAGACAAGAAGAGGCCACATCCCCCTGGCCCCCTCTGTAAGCGACCAGCTAATCTAGAGAAACACAGGCTGTGATGATAGCTATTGAGGCAAAATACAACTTAATGCTTGTAGCGTTTAGTGTTTCACTGACTGCAGGCCTAAAGCCAGTAGTTTGATTACCCGTACAGAGGATAACAATATACAATGTAGCATATATGAGGGATCTCCTTCTGAAGGTGGTAGCTGTTGTTAATTCCCTGTCATCTTGTTTTGAAGTCCTATATCATTTTCATTGTGTTTTTTTGGCTGGGTTTTATACCATTTTGTCTTGTTTGATTTTTATTATATCCAATTGCATGGGCAGCTATTTCCAAGATAACATGTTATATTATGGTAGCCATTTTTGATTTACTATTATCTTGTTTTGAAGTTCTTTATTGCATTGTTGTTTTGGTTTTTTAGTTCTATTCTGTTCTTTTTTTAAATTTTTACTATGTTTGAAGTTATGGGGAGCTATTTTGAAGATAACAAGATTATGGTAACCATTGTTGATTTCCTATTATCTTGTTTTGAAGTCCTGTATCACGCTGTTTTGTTTTGGTTGGCTTTATTCTGTTTTATGTTGCTTAGTTTTAGTCTCTTTAAAATACAAATTACCAAAAAAAGTAGAAGTATGGGGTCCAGTGAGATTTGTGGGACAGTGGGGCAGGGGACTTGGCTTTGAGTCCAGACTCATCACGAGTAACTGTGGAGCCTCTGACACATCCCTGCCTCCCTCCAGGCTTCAGTTTAATCTTCTGTGCAAAGTGGAATGGAATCTTCCCAATTGCTTTTAGCCCTAAATAGCCTGGAGTGGAAGTGCCCGAAGTGGTGTGTTCATGCAAGTGTGTGCTGGGAAGTCTTTATCTGTCTGCATCTCCCCATTGTAGGTGTCTCCTCACCTTCTCCCTAAGCTGCTCTCTTACATGCTCCTTCTTTCTCTTGCTTTACTGAGGTTCTAGTACCACCTCCAGGATGTGAGCTGGGTTCCCTCCTCTCCCATTCTTTTGGCCTCTTTGCTCTTTTCTCGTCCATGAAAGTATTTCTTTTGTTCCTTTTTCAAAAGTTTTCCTGGCTCTTTCCTTGCTGTCACATGTGCACCTGGAGGCACACATAAGGCCCTACCCTGGTGGTTTTCATCGTGGACCTTGGCCCTCTCGTTTGAGGGGTTTATATGGATGTATCTTCCAACCAGAGATTTGTTGCTTCCCCTTTTCTCTCCCTCTGCTTCTGGCTCCAGCGTCAGCAGCCATGCCCGGTTGGGCTGGTGGTGGTTGTCCCGACTGTTAAATGGGCTGTGTGCAAGGGAGTTGGTAGCTCCTTTTGCCCTGCTTGTGTACAGCGCTGCCTTGGAGCTGGAGCTGGCTCATTCATAGACACCTCCTGGCCTGGCAGGCTAATTCTCGAGGCCGCTTCATTGGAAGCTGGACTAGGCAAACTGGCTGCTTTCTTTTCCTGGGGTTTAAGCTCATCACCCATCCACACTTTCTTTCTTCTCTGCTCCTCTTCTCCCACCTGCTTGATTTCCCAGAGCAGTGAGGGCTCCCCAAATGCAAAGTTAGAGAGCTGCCATGGCAGATATGGCAGAGTGAGGTCTTATGTTTTCTTCTTGAATTACTTGAATTTAGCATTTGCTTCCTTATATATACATGGCAAACATTACTTGCCATGGGATATGTTAGACTTCTGGAAGAAGCACTATGTTTGTCTTGTGGCTTCAGATACCTCCTGGTACATGGCCATGCACCTGTGGTGACAGGTCCCCACTGGGGAGCAGACCTTAGAATCACTGGCCAGCTAAGGCAGACAGAGAATGGCTGTTGTCATTCCCATCACTGCTGCTAACTGCAGTACATGACATGGGCTTCATGGTCCTTCTTGGGGTAGGTACCAAGGAGATGAGGCTATCTGGGAGGTCTCTTCTGCTTTAGAGTCCCTCCATCCAAGATGCTGTGAGGCACCAAGGTCTGTCCAAGTTCCAGCCTCCGCTATGCTACATCTTTCTCTAACGCATTCATTCAGCTCAGTCACCTTCTGTCACATTGTCCTCTCTACTTGGTGCCAGACAACCTCTCTCCGTATTTGTTGCTTATTCCTTATTTCCTACCCAGCTGCAGGTCCACCTGTTTGAAATGCCACCATGGCAGGTCTACTAGATGGGGGAAGAGATTGACTCTTCCTTGATGATGGGGAAACAGAGCCCAGAGAGGCTGGGATAGCCAGGGCACAGAGCTCATGGCCACAACAGGTCAGTAGAGGACTTGCCCGCTGGTTTTCAGTGTGATTTTCTTTCCACCTTACCAGGAACATGATTCCATGTGGACTAAGAATGCTGACCGTGACTGAATTGAGGATCTAGTTAGGGAGCTGGGAGAGAGATGACAAGGCTTTGGGTTCATAGAAGTCTGCATCTTTCTCTCCTGGGTTCTGGCTCCTCATTCGTCTGTCAGGATATAAGGCAAGGTGCTTGTCTTGGTTTTTAGTGTTACTTGATTCCCATCCCTGAGGGATCAGAAGCTCCATTGAGTGTGTGGACAGGTCCTGCATTTTGAAGCTCAAGAGGTGTAAGGGCCTATCAAAAGCCACAGCAGGCTCGTGGCAGATCCAGATCTAGAATCTGACATTCCAGCACCTGTCAAGCCTTTCTCCAGGAAACGCTCAGTCCTTAGCTGAAACTTAGAAAAGACTTCCTGCCTCTTCTTCTCAGCCTCCAGCACCTTGTTCTCTGTTCTTGCTTTCGCCCCCACCTGTCTTCCCTGCTTCTGTCTCCCAGAAGTATAAATCATGTCTTTGGATGATTATTACTGCACATGAAGATCTAATCATAGCTCCGTGTACCTACAGCAGCCACTCCAGACCAGCACTTGTCTCCCCCAGCCATTTCACGTGACAGCACTGTGTGTCTGTCTGGGGGTGGGGAGGGTGGGCAGGAGGTGTGCACGGGCCTCTGTTCCTTTCCTCCTTCTCTGTGGAGGAGGGCCAAGCAAGGTGAGGAGGAATGGGGGGTAGTGGGTCTCTGACCTTGACATCTCACTCCCCGGAGCAGGTCATCAAGTGGGCAGGCTGATGGCAGAGTCCGGAAGGCAGGGCCCGGGCACAGGCAAGGAAGGGCCTGGCTTTCCCTGACTGCTGGCAAACAGCTCACCCTCCTGCCTGCTATTTTATCTCAGCTGGGGGAGGAAGGGAGGGAGGCAGTGGATCAATTAATTGTACTTAATCTATCAACCCAGATCCTTTTAAGTCGCAGAGCTTGGGTAATTTTCTCTCCTTCTTGAACTTTTATGACTTTTACTGTCTGTGCCATACCATTAGTACATGTTCACATGTACACTTAGACACTTTCAGAAGCGTAGCTGTAGGGGAGCAGAGCTGCAAGAGCCCCATCAGGCACTGTCACCTGGCAGGATTCCTGAGCCCAGTAGACAGAGCCTGGGACCAGGAAGCTCGGAGACATCATTGCCCGTTTACTTATTCACCCGTCCTGTCAGCTTATTCACAGAGCACCTACTCTGCGCCTGCTGCCTGTGACCCTGGGCAAACAGCTATGAACAAAACCAAGTGTGTAGAGCAAATATTTCTAACGCAGGACAAAGGACAAGGGATCAAATATCAATACCATTGGAGAGAGAGGCAAACAGACAGACAGCAGGAAAATGAAGCCTTGGCTGGTCTAGAGTGTAGCTCCTGGGCACGTCACCCAGGCTGTAGCAGCAGGACCTTTCCGTGCTGTGGGTTCTGGCAGAATGGACAGGGATTGGGACTGGAATGACCCAGGCCTTGTGCAGGTCACAAGCCCCTCTGTATGGAGGCTTGGCTCCTGCCCCAGCTGGTTGCTGTTATGTTGGGTGATGGTAGTTGGTCATGGGAACAGTGGAACGAAGCATGATAAGGAAAGTGGATCCTCTCGACTGCAAGTTAACTTGGCCAAGGAACCTTATTTACAGATGTTTCCGAACAAAGCTGCCACCTGTGAGTGTGGCTCACCCCAGAGCTCTGTGGGGCAAAGCAAAGCCGAGCCCCAGTGGCCACTGTTGGAGTGTGTGTGGCATCCCCAGAAGGCTCAAAGCAGAAAGGTTTCCAGTGGCCACGCGCTGGGCCCCTTTCTGCAGTGAGCCATTGCCCACCATGCTCCCCTTTGGGCCCACCTTTGCCCTCCCCTCTGGATTGTATCTGACAGTACCTTCACCACCTTAGGGAGAAACTGTTCCAAATCATTGCCTTTCCCTTTCCTGAGTGCCCTCTGTTGCACAGAGGTTACTAGACAGCTGGAACTTTGGGGAGGAAGGACCTGGGTGAGGTGGGGACAGCGTTACCCTCAAAACCCCCACACCCTTCTCCATGTAAACATGCTTCAGGACTTGCACACAGTATCTTTATGTTTACAGCGACATCCAACTGTTTCACTTGTCCAGTGATGAGCGTTGCTCTTAGAATTGACTGGGCAGTGGAATGAGCCGCTCTGTTCTGTGGCTGTTGCACAGTTACGCATGAGGCTGATGGCTGTAGATGCAGGTGAGGCATGTAAACACGTGGGAGAGAAGGCACTTCCCAGGGGTGGCCACTGTGCTGGGCAGAAAGGTGCCCCAGAAACTGCTGCTTTCTGGTCCTTAGTGTCTGATGGCTGAGGTGTCCTGTGCATGCAGGGTGACTGGTAGCCCTTCGTGGCTTCTGGCCTCATGGGGGTGCATAGTAGATGAGAGCAGATGAGGTCTCTGAGGGGAAGATCCTGAGAGGTGCAGGAAAGAGGAAAGAGCAGTGCGGGACAGTGGGTTCCACAGTGCTTCCCAAACCTGAGTGGGCATCAGAATCACCTGGAAGCCTTGTGCAAGCAGAGGTACTCAAGTATCCTGATTTAGAGGATTTGGGAAGGGACTGAGCTTTTGTATTTCCCACGAGTCCCTTGGTCCATTGGTCTAACAGGAAGGGTGCCAGGATTAGGTAAAGTGAAGCATGCACTCTTTGTGAGCAGTGAGGGGCACCTGGCAGACATTTCTGGTTGGAAGAATGGCAGGTAGAATCTTAGATGCCAAGAAGGGGCTCCTTTCAGGGAAGTGGGCTCCTTCCTCCTCCTGGCTTGTCAGTACCCAGTCAAATCTCAGCACTTTTTCAGCATGGTAGATCATTTCCTCTTTCCCTGGTCAGATGGCCCATGGCAAATGGCACTGTTGGATGTTTTGTTTTGTTTTTTTGGTACCAGGTATCAAACTCACAGACTTGCACCTGCCAGTCAATTTTTTAGAACAAAATGTTGGTTGGGTCCCACCCTCATGGATTCTAGAGTAATGATCCAGGAGGGCTGAGAAGTGGTATGTTTTAAACTCCCTGCAGTGAGCTGATAAACAGCCAAATAGGTGTCTTTTGTTTTTCTTCTTTCTTTTATATTTTAAGTTTGTTTATTTGTTTTCTTTCTTTTATTTTTGAGATGGCACCTCACTGTGTTGCTCCAGCTGCTCTGAAACTCATGAATTTAAGCAGTCTCAGCCTCCTGAGTATGTAGGACCACAGGCTTGTGCCACCCAGTTTGGGGTTTATTTTCTTTCCAGTCCCTCAGAATCTGGGCATTTCTTCTGCATGGATGCACCCATGTGGCCACCCATGAGTAATGATGCATCCTCTCCTGTCTGCTTGTTATGTCTCTCTGGATAAACCCTTATCCTGTTGGTCATTTTCCTTCCCCTAGGTCCCTAAGGACCACTGTTGTGAGGTCATCCTCTCATCTGCTACTGAGAATTCCAGATTACTGGGCTTATTTTTTAGGCCACCAGCAGATAAGCTGTCAACGCCTATGGGAAGATTTTGACTAATGAATGGTTCCTGACATTTGTGTCTTTCAGTGACGCAGAGAGTAGAAAATTGTGCAAGAAGATGAAAGTTGACCTCAGCTCAAAGGACAAAAAGGTCGAGTTATTTCATTACCAGTAAGTACACGTGGGCATTTCCATTTTCCAATTAAACGCTGAGAGCTTTCATTGATATTTTCAGGAATAGCAGTTTTTAAGCTAGATTAATTGTATAGCAGAATGATTTTTCTGTGTTTATAATTCTTTTTTTTTTAAGTCCTGAACTGTGTTCAATAACCGGGTCCTATTAAGAAACTGAAGGCATATACCTTCACAACCATTCTGAAATGGTTTTTGCTCCTTGTTTGACAGGGATGGTGCGTTTCACACCGAATATAACCGAGCTGTGACACTGAAGGTAAAGCCCCACCACCACAGCAGCTTGTTTTCAGCAGAGATAGTCTGGATGGATTCCCAGAGTCTAGCCGGGTCTCTGAGAAGGAAGAGGAAGGACAGACTGCACACTGGCTCCTCCTAAGGATCCTTGTCTCTGCAGCCTGTGTCCCCAGAGTGTCTGGAAAATTCTGTCACCGTTAACATAAGGGAGCGACCAGCCTTATAGATAAGTTGGGGGAGGTACAGGAGTTGTCTGATGAGGCAGTTGACATCGCAGCAACCCCTCCATGGGTTTAGGTCTCCTTCAAAGCCATCTTATCCCTGTGCTGGTACCCACAGTGGCCACCCATAGGTTAGCATGGGGTATAGGATACGGGCAAGTGGGCACCTTTGGGCTGATGTAGCTTGTTCCACGTGAGATGTGGCTGTCATTGAGAAGTTCATGGAAAAGTGTAAAGGCAAATGCGTGAGGTACAGGTGCTGCATGGTTTGCACAGAGCAGTTGCTGAGCCCTCAGCCTTTTTGCTGCTGATCAGCGCTCCTTCACCATCAGGGCCCTCTTCAAACCTGTCTGCTGCTTCTAGGCCAGCACTGTCCCCCTGCCTTGGCGGAGCTGTACATTTCTTCCGGTCCCAACCTGGGCTAAACTCAGTTTCTCTGATTCCCTTGCTGCTCAGACTGAATTGCTCCCTGCACTCTTGACCCTTTATGCTCCTTTCTCTGACTCTATCTGCTTCCATTCTTTCCTCTCTGTCTGTGTGTCTGTTTGTCTAGGTAGCTGTCAGTGCTGCTTCCTCTCCCTCTGTCTGGCCCTCTCCCTTTCTCTGTCCCTCAGCTCCCCAGGTTATTTCTTGTTTATCCATTAATAGTTCTTTTTGCTTCAGTTGCTACAGCTTTCACTTTATACAGCGATTTAGCCCATTACTCACTGTCTTAACACCTACTCACATACGTGGAGAATGCCTCCAACTTGAGCTGTTTGACCCTTTGTGTTCTGTGCCAGGATGTCAGTGAATGCCCTCAGAGAACCCATGCTCCCCAGAAGCAAGAGTCAGCCTTGTGGGATAGGGAATTACTTACGCATTGATAAAAGAGGGTCTGGGTTTTGGTTTTGAATTTAGCTTGGACTTCTGAGTGTCGGAGCAGGGAATAGTGGCCAGTTACAACTACATATGAGGGAGTAGCAAGGAGCTCCTGGCCCTAACTAGGAGCTTTGGGGTGGGGAAGGCAGTGTCCTGGCTTTTGTCTCATTCTTGTAGTCACCCTTTCTGCATCAATCAGTGGGGTGGGATCTTTTAGCTTCAGTTAAGTGAGAATGATCCTCATCTGCAAAGCAGAGGGCTATGAGCATAGCTGTTTAGGTTTTACTTTAGAAGAGGCCATTTCTCTCCTTTTCCCACCCTGTTGTCTTTGTTTCCTAATGCCGAGGGAGCAGGGAAACTGAGGCAACCCTAAACTCGGCCCCACCAGGTGTAGAGTCGGGAGCCCCCAGGAGCAGCAGCTCCCTGACCTGTTGTGGGTTCCCGATCCCACTGGCAGTCTGCTGGACAGGCCCTTCTCTCCAGAGCAGTGCATGTGTGGATGGTAGTGCATGTAGGGTTCCCCAGACTTTGGAGGTACCTCAGTTGTACACCAGGTATTTCTGGAACACAGGCCCGTGGGTGCTCACTAGCACCCTTCTCTGCCAGGTGGGCAGGTGGCCGTGCAGTGGTGGGTAGTGTCAGCTTCTGGAAGGACTGCCATGTCTCTCTAGACCTGTGTTCTCCCAGTGAAGCACTGACACGGGACTCAGAACAGGCAGGTCTGCCCTTTGCTAGGGCAGAGGTGGCTGCTCTTCCCGTCCCTTCATAATTCCATTTGGAGTAGAATGAATCTTAAAAGACATGACTGTGTCCCATTCTCCACAGTAGGTGTTTTCAAGGAAAGTTCCAAAAATGACAAGCCTCACTGAAGACCTCTCTGTGGGTGACCAGTGGATAGGCTGAATGCTAAACTTCACTAAAAGGGCATTTTCTTTTCTCAGACCTTTCTCCCTCCAGAAATCCACCCCCCCCACATACATACACATGCACACACACACACACACACAGACACACACACACAGGGGCACGCATAGACACACCCAATTCAATCTTTGGCTACTGGAGCTTGACCAAAGCCAACAGAAGTAATAGAAGGTTGCTTCATCAAAATGGGGACATGGAAAGCTACATGTGTTGACAGAGGCTGGGCCAGCAACTCCCCTTCAGGGCAGGAGGGATGGAGGCGTGCCTGGTTCTTGCAGACTTTGGGGATTATTTACCAGGGAGACTATCTAAAGGGACAGAAAAAGCCACTTCTGTCTACATCAGTGAAGCCCTGTAGGTAGGGCAGGGAAGGGAGTGGAGACATAGTGACCCTGTCCCCGGCCCCCTGGGAGTGCCCCCACAAAGGAGTGGAGATTTGAGTCAGCGGTCTATGTAACAAAGGTCAACCAAGCCACCCTAACCCCAACCCTTGCCAATCCAGTCCCTGCTGACTCCCAGCAGAGGATAATCAGGATCAAATCACTAAACCAAGCTGAGATCGTGAAATGCCAAGAAGCTGTGATTATCTGCTTATGGGATTGGCAGTTTCAGTGGCTGGAGGGATACAAAAATATTCACTGTAAGACTGGAGACCTTTGTGCAGTTGACTAAACTGTGTTCAGTTGAGTAAAAAGGCTTGTGGGAGGAGATAGGATTTAATAGGAGTACTGGTGTGTCTCTGGTTTGAATAAGCCAACTTCGTGGTCTCAGGGTTACTTCTTTTTTGCCCATGAAGACACATACCCTTAGCAGGAATGGATCAGCTGACCCCAAGGCAACACCTGGTGGGACTGGTCTAGGTGATTTCTGGTCACTTGGTGGTGGTGGTGTGGACACTGGAAGTCACTCACCTGCAAGCGCATTCCCCATTTCATTTCCGTGCCACTGATTGGTGTACCTGCGTACCAGGGTAGGAGATTGGCAGGTTCCTGACTCCCCGTCTCTTCCTTTGCCTGGCTAAAATGCACGTTCCTTTTTTTCTTTTTCTTCTCAGTCCATAGTAGCCTTTTTGAAGGACCCAAAAGGGCCTCCACTGTGGGAAGAAGATCCTGGAGCCAAAGATGTTGTCCACATTGACACTGAAAAGGTAATTTCTTCCCCATCAGTTTGGATGAGAGCCTGGAACCTTCTCTGGTGCCTGAGTCTCCCAGAGAAAGGAGCTTGAGGATTCTAGGATCACTTGTGCTTTTATCCAGGGAGACCAGGCCAGGACCCTAATATTTGATTCCCTTCTCACCTCCATAATAGAACCAACAGCCCATCAGAGGTGGCTGCTTGAACCTTCTCCACCCCCACTGCCTTCTTTAATGTGAATAAAATGTTTAGGTTTTCCTTGTAAGAGTACAGATTTAAATGTACTCTCCCTACTATCTAATCTAGATGTTGGTAGGATTTTGCAGTTTTTGATCTACTGTGAATTTTTTACATGTTATTTACCCACTTAAGATTTAATTTTCAGAGTGATCTGGGGATGGGGGAGCCGGTAGAAGGGTGGTTCTGCTTTGCAGTCTTTATTAGTTCTTTGAGGATTCGAGCAAAGCCATGGTACAACCTGTCCTTCCTTGCACCACTTGCCTCTGGCCTGAATGTGTCCCTTTGTCCTATCCTATCTAGTTGGAATCATGTCTTATTTGCTTACTTGGGTCTTCACATAGGGATGGGCAAGGTCCCCTTGTACATTGCAAATAGTCTGTGAGGCAAGCAGTGATTTTTTTTTTCTTACTTTCACTTCGCTGAAAGGAAACATAACTTTTACCTTCCTCTGCAGCTTCTTCCCTTTTATTAAAGTTATTGACTCTGCTTCTGGCCCAGTGCTAGGGGTGGAACACAGGGCCTTGTTTATGCCAGACGCTCTGCTGCTGAGCTGCTTTCCTAGCCTTGACTCTGCTCTCAGTTCTTTATAGATCACAAGGAAATGATGACTTTCTAACTTCCCAGAAGAGATTAGTGTGATCATTATGAGTAGCCCAAAGGAGTTGGTGATTCGGTTTCAGGGCCGGGCCATCTTCTCTGGGATAGTACGTGCCAGGGTTGTCAGCTAGAAGGTACAATTTTCTAAAAGTGGGTGGGGGGCAAGGCAAGAGTGGCAAGTGTCAGGAGAGAGTGGGTGGTCACCTGAAGCTATGAGATACAAAGAGCCCGTACTGATTATTGCTCTTATGATGATAAATGTTTTTAGCCTCTCTATAAAGCAGTCGCCTGGCACCTCCCTACTGCAAATGTCACATCCCAAACTTCCTAAGATTGTTCTCCTGTAGCTGGAGAACTGTTAAGCATTATTTTCTCTGCTGCTGTTCTCTTGTTATTCTTTGTGCTCTTTTCCCTAATGAAGAATTACAAAATTTAAGTTGCTTCTCTGCTGCTAGAATCCCCACATCCAATTACTGTAAGCTCCAAATTCCAGTTTGAATTATTAATTGAATTTTTAGGGTTACTTTGTGAAGGTAATTAAGCATGTAACATTTGTTTCTACTTAAAACCAGTGAAACCAAGTTGCTACAGGTCCACTAACACCTTCTCAGATTTTTCACTAGGTGTTATAGCTAGAGATCTCGGATGATTTTTAGTGTGTTTGCTTCCTTTATCCTGAGTTAGGCCGTGTTCATCAGTGTTCTTCAGCCTGACAGATACTTCAGAAAGTCAAGTGGAAGGAGGAAATGGTTATTTTGGCTCCTTGTTCCAGAGATTTCAGTTCCTGTTCATTTGGCCTTTTTGCTTCTGGGCTTGGAATGAAGCAGAATCATCAAGGCATGGAGCGTGTTGTAGAGCAGAGCTAGCTGTCTGCGGTAGCCAGCAAGTAGAGAGGGCCAGAGGGGAAGGGCCGGGAGACTAGGTATAGTCCCTGAGGTCGTGCTCCTGTGGTCCCTGCCCTTCAGTGAGACTCCACCTCCTGGTTCTATCAGCTAGGGATATGGCTCAGTGCTAAAGCACTTGCCTAGCATGCACAAGGGCTGGGTTTCACCCTTATGATCCAGTCACTTCCCATACACTGGCAACAAAGCCTTCAACGCCATGAACCTTTTGAAGGAACATTTTAAGCAATAGCTGTAACAGGGTCAAATATTTGTGTGAAAGTTGTCAAAATCAAAATGAAGTCACTCGTGCAAAGCCCTCACAGGAAAATAAAGCTGTGAGGTTATGAAAGAAGGATCTCGTACACATTCTGGATAAGATCTACCACAAGGGACTCCACCAAATTACAACTTTGCACAAGTACTACTTCCACAAAGACACCTGTCCAGTAACTGTTCTACCTGGGACTGATAGCACCCTTGGTATCACTCCTGGTACCTTTATTATCCAAGGATTATTGTTTCACGGTAACTTATTGTCTTAGTCCTTTCTTATCAGTGAGATGCACCACCCAATGTCTGGAAAACTATAGGGGGAGAGGTTTATTTTAGCTTACGGTTTGTAGAGGGTTAGACCTTAATCAGCCAGCTCCAAGGCAGGGCAGCATAGCAGAGGAGAAACAACTCAGGGCATGGCAGCTGGAAGCAGAGAGATCAACATCAAAAGACTAGGCGGGAATTAGAGCCTTTTGAGCCATCGCCCCTGTGACCCACCTTCTCTGACCAGGCTTCGTCTCCCGGCATCACATTGGTGAATATCGTGCCCTCATGACCCTGTCACCTCCTGAAAGCACTCAGCCTATGAGTGCATGAGGCCTTGGGGGGACATCTAGATATAAAATGCGACACTTACATAATCCATCTCATTTTGTCTTTACGTTTTCCTTTCCTGTCCCCCTTGAACACACGCATGGTTTCTGTGGCGTATATACTCAGCATTGCAATGTGCTCCGTTTTTAAATGAGTACTAAAGCCTCTAGCTATGTAAATTAGAGTGAACTTTTTCAGGATTTATTGTAGGATATTTTTGATAGCCAATGAAAAAAGTTACAATCTTTTCTACCTAACTGAAAAAAAAATAAAGAATATACATTCACTGTTGGAAATTTAGAAAATGTAGCTTATTCATAAAAGAAAAACACAGATCACCCTTCTACCTTTTCATTGAGGGTGCCCACTGATATTTTTGTGGTCTTCCAGGCTTTTAATAGTAATGCATACATGAATATTTTACTCACAAAAATATCGTTATATTTATATGCTGTTTTGTGGCTTGCTTCCCCTTAATGTAACATACCCATCTTACCGTAACATTAGCTATTCCTCTTCAGCATTTTTAATGCTGTGGTATTCTGTGGGATGTGCCATCACTGATTTATCTAAGGCTGCCTTGCTTCTGGGAAGCTGTGTTTTTACATTTTTTTCTTATTTTCCATATTATTCAAAAGAGAAAACTTATTTTCTTCCTGGGAAACTTACCTGCTGTCCGGGATGGATTTATGTTTGCTTATCTATCCCTAGCTCTTGTTGGAAAAGTCCCTGTCCTGCTTGTACTTAAAGTCTATATATTAGTGTCGCTGTGACCATTTGTCTTTTTCCATTTATCGTATTCATTTAACAAATCATTATATACTGCCTAGCAATGCGCTGGCCTCTGGTCTAAAGATTTTACAAACACAATGCTCTTTCTGGCTTGTGACCTCCTGGAGGGTGGGCAGACTGTGTCCTGTGCCCTGCAGGCACCGCGCACCTGGTGATGGTGACAGTGGTGTTAGGGCTGAGCCAGGGGAGAGAGCAGCAGGTGTGGACTAAGCCCTGAGGCCACAGCAAGCAGATTCGCCAACTGGCCACGCTGGCAGACCTGGAAGCGCTGCTCCCCACCACAAAACCCCTCCTGAAATCCCACCAAGGAACTAACTGTCTTTTTAACAGAACAGAAATAGCTCCTTGCCATCTTTTATCATTCAGCTGGAGCTAAAAGTACAGCCAGTGGCCTGGTCCTGAATACTTTGTCATACCAGGTGGCCTTGGCAAGGCCATTTATCCCCTCACTCACCCAGGGCCTCAGTTTCCCCCTTTGTTATATTTGGTTTCTAGAATAGATCAGCTGTAAGGTTCTCCCAGATCCTGGTATCCTGACTGTGTCCTGTGTGTTTCTGAGGTACTCTCCCCTGTGGCTCCCTGACACTGGGCACTGGGGCAGGGAAAGGGCATGTCCCATTGTTGCTGTGTGTAACTTGCTGCTGTTGTGTCTCTTTTGTGCCTCAGGACTTCAGACGGCTCCTGAAGAAGGAAGAGAAGCCGATCCTCATGATGTTTTATGCTCCCTGTGAGTGAATGTTCTTCTGGCTGACATCCATTGTTCGGTCTCCATGGGAAGTGGGTGACCTAGGTTGTGAGGGAACAAATGGGAACCAGCCCCAGGATTATGCTCCATTGCTGTCTGTGCCTCTTGGCATTCTCCCTAGTCTTTCCATCTGGCTCCCTCCTCCTGCTGTCCTTGTCAGCTCTCACCAGCCTTTTCTCTTCGCCCTGAGCTCCGAGACAGGACCCGGCCTCCTGCCTAGGTAGCTCCACCTTCCCATACCCCTGCTTCCTGTGGGTACGCAGAGCTGCGTGCCCTCTCCTGCCCATGGAACCATGTCTGGGTCTCATGTGTGCCCTCTGCAGTGCTGCTGCTCTTCTGCCTCCCCTGGAGCACCCTGTGCCTCACAACCCAGGCCTGGCTCGCCTCCAAGGCAGCCCCTCCAGTGGTCGCTCCTGGGACAGGGTCAGCTAGAGGTGGGGCCCTGAGATTTGAGTGTGGTCCTTGTGTGAGGCCAGATGCCATGGGGAATGGCAGGAGGGTTGTTCAGGTGACGGCCGGAAGACCTGGCTTCTCGTTCCAGCTGCAGACCCTCGAGCTGGATGAAATTAGCCGGGACTCAGTCCCACAGCTGTAAAAGAAGGAGTGTATCAGAATAATGGCTTCCAAAGGTTTTTCCAAACTTAAAATTCTTTTTTCACAGAATTAAAACTATTTTACTTTGCAACCCAGTATTAGAAGTATATATGTAAATAAGCTGAAACAAAATCACACTTAACTGTTTGCCATTTACTCTGACAGATGTTGTGCACACTTCTTTGATTTTTGTGCTACCTTATTGAAAAATAAGGCCTGTAGCTTCTTAAGCCCATAAAGAGGGGTCAGCAAATTGTGACCTATGGCTGGCCACTGTATTTTGTAAATTTAAGTTTTATTGGAACACAGCCATGTCCTTACATGGACCCATTGTCCTGGCTACTTTTGAACTGTGACAGCAGATTAGGTGAAAGAGACGCAATGTCAGGTATCCACTGCCAGCCACCCTGCAGGCTCTCAGGTCCCAACCCAGAGCGCTGAGAACCTGGTAAGGCCCTTGGAGCTGGAACTCTGGGACTGTACCTCCCCCTGGGAAGCCAGAGAAATCACTGTCTGCCTGAAAGCTGGAGAGAGAAGGGGGCCGTGTGTGGTGGGAGGTGGGTATGCCAGTGTGTGGCACAGGCTGTGTGTGGCACCAGGCTTCTGTTGACTGGAAAGTTCTCTCAGTTCCCTCTGCCTGAGAAGCTCTTTATGCAGAGGCTCCTCTCTGCACAAGGCCCCTGGCTCGTGCTGCTGATACAGGGGAATGAAACTCCCAATCTACTATGTCCAGTATGAGTTCGTGTTCTCTAAAGTCGAAGAATGAATTTTAGAAACAACAGAGGTTAAGAACAGAATATATTTATTGAGAGAAAGAAAGCTTCTGTCTGAGAGAGACAGATGGGATCTCCAACAGGTTGCCAAATACTCTGTCTTCTAGGAACTTTTATAGAGTAAAATCATGGGGTGAAATGGGTTCAAGGTGGGGAAAACTGGAAACTCGTAGGGCAGATGGGCCTAAGGTGGGACACAACCATGGTTAACCAATAAGATTAACTGTTCAGGTAAAATTGATTAAATTGGAGACAAATGGGGAAGTGAGTCATGTAGAAAGAGGGCGTTAGAGAGCAGTGACTCTTCCCTAGGTGGTTGGGATAGTGATTCCTGACTTTCTCAGGGTGACAGAGACCCATTTAGAATATCAGTCCTTAGGATATGGATACATGTGTTTGATCTTTGGTCTTGAGGCCTGACCCACAGCAAGAGGTGTCTGTCTCCCCCACAGTTGCAAGGTATCTGGGCTGCACTGGCTCTTTCGAGGACCTAGCCCTGTCTCAACTGCCTATAGTGTTTTTAACTAACTCAGCTGTCTGTAACACTGCTGAGGTTCTGCATGCCTAGGGGCTGAAGCTTGTTTGCCGTGACCTTGGGCTGGCTCCTAGGACCTTGGGCTGGCTCCTGGCATCCTAGGGCCCAGGATGTCCCTTCCTGTGGCAAAGGTACTGCACCTTGCATCTTGCGGGTCCTACTCTGCCTGGCATGGTCTGGGCTCTCACCCCACCTCATTTTCCTCATCGTTGTTTGTTAGGTTGTTTTGCCTTTTTTCCTTTCTAACAAGAGCTTGGAGGGCTCTTGTTAGCCCCCCAGCTATGGATTGCTTCAGGAGGCACCCTGCCTCTGAGGCTTCGGGAGTAGGACCTCCTTTGGTTTCCTCTCAAACCCTCGGGACTCAGCCCGCTGGAGAAGTGGCTGTGTAACACAAGTGTGTCATAGACAGGGTGTGTCATAAGGCAGAGTGGTGGCACAGCCATGCAGGTTTCCGAATAATGACTTTAATCATTTTATTTATTTATTTATTTATTCATTCATTCATTCATTCATTCATTTATTGGTACTAGGGATTGAACTCATGATCTTGCACTTGCCAGACAGGCTCTTGTGTCACTGAGCCTAAAGCCCTGCCCCTGACTTTAACCATTTTAAAAGAGCAGTTCACCAACAGTTTGCACCTGCTGTTTGTCCCTGGTTTCCCCACCCTCCAAGCTGCCTGGCAGCGTACCTGTCCTATTCATCACTGCAGAGATGAAAGCATGGTGATTATCTTTAAAATCACTGTGGAAGCTGGATCTGGGGAAGTTAGGAACCTCATGGTGTCACAGAGCATATTAGTGGAGGCTGAGGGAAGAGAACACCATGTTGCTAAGTGAAGCTTTCAGTGAAATATCACACTGGATGGCCTGCAAGGTCCCAGGGACCCATGGACTCCTTTTGTTGTGTGCGTTTGTAATGAAGCAAACTCTTGCTTTTATTACACTAGTCCAATTCACCCTTTGCAACCTCATAATTCAGCCTACTCCTGGGATACACAGCGATTCCATACCTGGGAAGTCTGCTGGGATTCTGATTCTCTGATTACATGTGGGGCGGATGAACCCACAGGCAATGGGAGTCTTTTGTGGTGACAAGGAATCTGGGTCCCCAGGGCCCACTTGCTTATTCAGTAAATGTTTGTTCACTGAATTAATGAGAAAATAAAAAAGGTAGACTGCTCTGACTCCCAGGCTTTGAGAGTGATAATTAGTCTTACCTCTTCCTCTGCCTCCCAGTTGAGTCTGCTGAAAGATAAACTGAGATAAGAATCACAGTACCAGCTCTATTTTTGGTAAAGTTAAATTGGAAACTGGATTGGCCTGTAACTTTCTATTACTCCTCCTTCACCTCTTCCCCCTAATCACTTCTTCACCCAGAACTGCTGGCCCCTACCCTTGGGGACAGCTAACTGGCTTGTCACCTGTTTGGGGAAGAGGAGAGAGTGATGTTGCTAGCAGTGTGCAGATAAGCAGAGCTGGAAGGGCGACCACACCTAAAGGGGCATGTGATCTAAGCTCCTGGTGTTTGCCTGGACCCTGAATGTCACGCTCACATCACTAGTAAAGAAGTGTGACGTGTACCCCTTATTACCCCCAGGAAGTGGAATGGCCTCCTGTACCCTCTGTGGCACCTTCCTCACCCTGCAGAGGGGAGGCCAGCTAGAAGTTCTTGTGTCTCCCAGGCACTAAGTGACACCTGCTGATGGCCAGACCTGCCTAACACCTGCAGGAAGAGTCCTGTCTCCACTTCACAGGGGCACTGCAGCTCAGACAGTCCAGGTCACTTACTAGGGTCTCACAACCAGCAAGGGTCAAGGGAAGATGAGAATAGTCTTGCTCCTTCGAGCCAAGCTTCCTTTCCACTGTGCAGTCTCCCTTTCCCTGCCAGAGGCGTCCACCTGAGTGTTGCCACTGTGCTTGTTCCATTTCCATTTCTCTTGTGCCACTAGCACCGTCCCCGTCTTGGGAGCAGGCTCCCAAAGCAGGTGCTGTGGCTCGTAACTGCCCCTACTTCACAGCAGCTCCTGTCCTGCTTCTCCCCAAGTGAAAGCCTGACTGAGGGCAGGAACTGAAGGCCAGACTGAGTCTGCAGGTGCACGTGCTTGCACCCCTGAGTGTCAGACAGAAATGTTGGGAGGGGCTGAGTGTAGTTTGTCAAAATCTCCTGCCTCTGCATCTTGCCCTTGGCTTGGTGCTAGGGACTAGGTCCTGGTGGCCCAGGAGGACTCTCCATCTCCTGCCACTTTTCAGAGGCACTTCCTGGCCCAGGGGGCCACACAGGCCTTGGCCCTGCTTTCGAAGTTCAGATGAGACCCAACCTGACATGTCTCAGGCAGGTTTGGTTTCTGTGGCTTTCAGTGTCATCTCAAAACCTGTTTTGCAGCACAGCAGCTGTCAGAAAGGGTGACAGCCCAGCATGTCACAGTTTCTGGCAGCTGGGGACACTGTTTCTCGTGTTCAGTGGGTTTTACGGAAACATGTCGCGCTCTAGTTGGATTTTAATTATGGAGTGGGTTGAGAGCAGGGTCCCTGTGGATGTTTGAAGCCTGGCCGGCCTGGCCCTGAGTCCTCCGGGGCTGGCAGGAGAGGAGTGTGGCCAAGTGGATATTCCAGCGAGAGCTGAGCTAAAGCCACGACAGAATGCTCTGGAGTCAGAGCTGGCATGGGCCTGGGATAGTCTGGTCCAGCCCACCTCCCCTGCCAGAGCAAGCTGTAGTCCAGACAGGAGGCTGCCGGTGAGTCTCTAAAAGGTTAGTGCCAGTGTCCTGAGTCCTGGCCCCATGCTTCTCCCACCGGCCAGAGCCGGCACCGTTGACGCCTGGGCTACCTCTACTCATTGCTTAATTATCCTTGCTAATGCAAGAGAAAGGGGGAATGAACATTTCAAAAGTCACTGTGTCTGTGATCACCAGTCTTGCTTCCTAGTGGCATTTGATTCTGGATCCCGTGTAGCCTCCGCCTGGGAGGTGAGGAGCGGCCTCTAGCTGCACACAGGACGCCGTTCTAACCACTGTCCTGGCTCCTGTATTCCTGTAGAGCTCAGCTGCAGCGCTAGGTTTTTCTGGGCTCCACTCTTGCCATTTGTGCTGCTTTTGCTTATTCAGTCTAATATTTAGATGGGGACTGCTGGACTCTGCCCTGTTTTATGCCACTAAGACCGTAAGCTCTATGGGGGCCAGGGCCTCTTGCCTCCTGCTCCTTTTGCGTTCCCAGGATATGGGATCGTCCTGTGAAGGTGGGCTATATGTTTTTGAGGGCACAACATCCTGGGGGGAGGAGGGCAGAGCAGCAGGCCCCCAAGGTCCCTATAACTGGGTTTGTTTTCTTTCCTGCCTATGACAGGGTGCGGAATGTGCAAGAGGATAATGCCACATTTCCAGAAGGCTGCGACCCAGCTGCGAGGCCACTTTGTAAGTGAGGTGCCACAGACCAGCAAGGCATGAGACCTGGCCAGCCTGGCCCTGAGTCCTCTGGGGCTGGCAGGGGAGAGGGTCCTAGGGGCAGAGTTGGGTGGGCAGGCAGATTTGACAGTGGTGAGGAGACCATCCTTACTGCCTGGTGGCTTTGGAGACAAAAGATTTATGTATGATTCACAGACTCATTCTCTACAAAGTCAAGAACTAATGCCACAGAGTTTCTGAAACCAAGAGAGCCTAACATCTTCTGAGGCCAGTGAAAAAACAGTCAGGAAACCAGCAAGCCACACTCAGGGTGTTGTCCAGAGGGGAGGGTGAAGGCCTAAACAGCAGGGATCTCTGGGGTGAGCCCCCAAAGTGGGCTGAAGCCATCGCCAGGGAGCCCAGTGGTAAAGAAGAGGGTCGGTGACATGGAGGGTGGACCAGGAGTGCAGAGTGGGCTGCCAGAGACCACGCCCTGCAACCTGTCATCCAGGAGAGGTGGCAGAAAGCAGAGCAGAGAGAAGCAAGACCAGCCAGGAGGCAGGAGAGGCAAACACACAGGAAGTCCCTGAAGGAGAGAGGGGGAGAGCAGACATAGGTATGTCCTGTACAACAGGAAGAGGGAGAGATAGGCCTTCCAGGAGTCAGCGCAACCTGCACAGTGCAGAGAGGGGTGTCCGCAGCCCCTCAGGAGAGAGAAGGGACACAGAAGAGGCAGTTTGGCCTCACCTAGCGGGACTGAGGCTCCCTGAGTGCTCCCTGCCATCCTGCATTAACCCCACCCCAAAGGGATTTGTGACTGTGTCACTTAATTGTTTTATTATGGCAAGAACTACACTGTCTTGGCCATATGTACATGTACAGTTTAGTAGTGTCAAATATGTTTATGTTGTTGTGAAACAGATCTCCAGAACTTTGTCATCTTGCAAAACAAAGATTCTAAACTCATTAAGCATGAATTCCCTTTCACTGCCCATGCCCAGCCTTAATAAACACTTTTCTACCACTGTTTCTATAATTTTGACTATTTTAGATCCCTAATATGGATGAAATCATACAATATTTGACCTTTCATGACTAGGTTTTAAATTTTTTTTTTATTTTAAAGAGAATAAAACAAAACAGAACAAAGCAAATCAGAGCAGAACAATGCAAGCAAAATGGGACTTCACAATAAGACAACAGGAAATCAACAGTAGCTACTATAATGTCTCTTGTTTTCTTCAAAATAGTTGTCCATACCTTCACACAATAAAATCAAGCAAAACAAAACAGTATAAAACCAATCAAAATAGAAGAATGAAAGCATTGTGAGACTTCAAAACAAGACAATAGGAAATCAACAATGACTACCATAATGTCTCTTATTTTCTTTAAAATAGCTGTCCATACCATCACACAAAATGAAATCAAATAATAGAAAACAGATTAAAACCAGTCAAAACAACAAAAAAAATGAAAGCATTACAGGACTTCAAAACCAGATAATAGGAAATAAGCAATGGTTATTGTAATGTTTCATTTTCTTCAAAACAGTCATGCAAACTATCACACATAATAAAGTCAAAACACAACAGAATCAAGCCACTCAAAAAATAAAGGCATTGTATGACTGCAAAACCAGATGATAGGAAATAAACAATGGCTACCATAATGTCTCATTTTCTTCAAAATGGCTATCCATACCATCACACATAATAAAATCAAACCAAACAAAACCAATTAAACAAAAGAATGAAAGCATTCTTCAAAACAAAATAATAGAAAACCAACCATGATTACATAATACATCCCATTATGTTCAAAATAGCTGCCCATATCATCAAAGTAAAATCTAACAAGACAAGACAGAAAAAAAAAAAAAAAAAAAACCAAACCTAACAAAATTGTGAAAATAATACAAGAGTTCAAGACAGTAAGAAATTAACAGTGGTTATGACCTTGCCCACATTTTCCTCCCCTATCACTTTTATAATATCTATTGTACTTTTTGGGTCCCACTAACTCCTTCTGTTTTTGTGCTAAGGTTCACCCATATGAGTTTACACCGTTTCACCCATGAACATGATCTCCAGTTGCATCCATTTACCCATAAGAGCCTTGAGATTATCCTACTTTATAGCTGGGTAGCTTTCCATTGTATGAAAATACCGTATCTTTCTTATCCATTCTGTAGTTGATGGGCAAGTTACCCTTGCTTTTTTCTGGTCTCCTGTCACATGGAGACCAGAAATCTCTCCTTTGATTTTCAGTCTATGAATTTACTTTTGAGTTAAATGTGTTTCTTATGTACAGTATATGCAATCTTGTTTCTTGATCCACTCTCCTTGTGTTTCTTTTTATTGCTGAATTGAGGCCATCTACATTCATGGTTACAACCAGCATGCATTGGTTTGTCTCTGCCATACTATCCTCCTTCTGTTGGCCCTCCACTTTTCCCTTTCATTCAATTGCTGTCTTGTTTGGTGATCCTCCTCTGCTGCTATTCCTGGAACCATGAATCATCTTTGCTCTCTCTAGCATATCCTTTAGCTATACTCAACAATTCTTTCATTATGTTTCTTCTTTTACCTGAGACATTATTTCTGACTGTAAAAGTAACAAAAGTTTGTTTCTTAACCTCAATTACTGAGAGAGTTCCATTTTCTTCCATGACTGTATACTTGTTCTATGTGGGCTGGAGGTCTGATGTTGCCTTTTGCTCCTTCGTCTTGACATTCTCCTGGGTTCCTCCCAACAAGCTGGTTGTGAGATCCCAGGCACTTCCCATGTTGGCTTCCCCTCCGTGGTGTAGGGGAATGGGATAAGCATGTAGGTTCCTCTGACCCCAGGTTTACAGGGAAATAACAGGGTGTGGAGCAGGCTTCTCCAGACCTGTGCAGTGACACTGGGGCTTCCCTGATGATCAGAGGTACATGGTGGTGGGACTGCTTCTCTCAGCCTGTGTGTCTACACTGGGACTCCTGCGATGGTGGCAGGCACACAGGGGTGTGTTTGTTTGATTCTGGTGGGCGATGGCTACCCAAAAGAAGTAAGGGCATGACCTGAGGGTGCACGGCGCTTACCTGGCTACGTGTCCCTGCTCCTGCTGTCTGCCTGCAGGAAACAAGGCTTCCGATGGTGACAGCCAGCAGGTGGAGGCAGATCTGTCTTGGTCTCTCTGCCCATGCCGCTGCCCTCCGTGACTAGCTTATTTTGCTTAGCATAATATCCTCAGTGTTTGTCCATCTTGTAGCATGTGGCAGAATTTCCCTCTTTTTCAAAACAGTAATATTGTGCTGTACACATTTTCTTTACCCATTCCTCTGTCAGTGACCGTTGGGGTTGCGTCCAAGTCTTGGCTGTTGTCAGTAATGCTATGAACATGGTTGTGCAAATGACTTTCTGAGATCCTGCTTTGAAGTTTTTGGATGTATGTTTGTCCATTACAGCACTTACTCTGAGCAGCAGAAGTGTTTTTATTTTGTTTTATTTTTTGTTGGTGGATCCTCTTGGAGGTGCGGAAATAGCCGCATGCCATTTGTGGGAGATTATCAGAGGAGCTGTGTCAGTGGGGATGGCCCAAGCTCCTTGAAGAGGTACCCAGGGCTTAAAACTGCATCGTGATCTTCATGGAGCACATTAAGTGGTGATGGACTCAGAGTCAGCTTACCAAGGCAAGTGGCAGCACCTGCACATGGAGAGGCCCCACTGGCCAGCTGCATGCTGACTTGAGAAGAACTAATGCTTTCTCTCCTGACCTCATTCTGGGGCGACACTGGGGTCCTGATTAGTGTTCGCTAATGAATCCCTAGTAGCCTGCCTGGAGACATGTGGCTGTGGGGCACACATACATCAGTCTGGGGAAGTTTCACTGCATCTTTGGGCCTCAATAGATAACCATATTTTACCATTATTTAGCCTGGAGAAAAAACTTAATTACCTACCCTGTTCTCCCCGCTTGTACCCATGTGTACACTTAACAAAACTGCCCTTCTCTACTTGCTTACTCTGTGGGGATGCTAACTAAGTAGCTTCAGCCCCAAGGCAGATTGCAGATTGTCCTGGCCAGCTGTGCCAGAGCTGGGAAGGCCTGGACTCCAGACCTGTGCACCTCATGGACCGGTGCTGCATGTGCTGCTCAGCACAGTTTTCTCCAAGCTGCCTCCATGGCACCACAGACCTTGACTGCCTTGCATGACTGGGTCCATCTGTATTTGCTTCCAATCCTCACCGCTTTTTGTGTACCACTTGATGCTAATTGTGCTATGTGAATTTCAAGGGCACAAGAGCTGTGTCCAAGGCATGTCTGTTTCCTCAGAAGAGTGCCCAAGGCCAGGCTCGGTAGTTGCCCAGTACCTGCCATGTGTCATATCACTCCTAGATGTGTTTTATTTTAAGTTCTACATTTATGTGACCTTTCCCCTTTTAATGGAATCCAGAGCATTAGTTCTGAAGGACAGAGATACAGTGAGAAGAGTGCATGTGGCATGGGACCTTCCCTTTGACCCTGGGCTCACAGCAGGCTTTCACAAGCTTAGTCCTACTTCTCATACCTGAACCCTGCTCTAGAGATGTAGAAGATGCCCCTTCCTTCCCATGACAATGTTACAAGACTCAGGAGGCTTTCCTGTGAACCTAGGCAAGCCTAGCAGTGACAGGGTATTAGTTACCTCTGCCCAAAGCATCTGTGTTGTGTGAACGCGTGTTTCCTTGGCTGTGTGTTTTCTTGTTTGGGATTTGTTTTTTTCACTCTCCCACTTGGTTTTAAAGTGTGAAGGGCTCCAGCCACCACAGGTACCTGTTCTGTGGAGGGGTCTAAAGTCCAGGGCTCATGGTACAACAGCAGCTCTCCACACACCAGAGCCAGGACAAAAGGGGCTGGGCGATCAGAGGTGTTGATTGCCTTCTGTCTGCACACACAGACCATGGTGGGACTAACAGATGGGCCTCTACTCCTCAGGAATCTAAAGCTCATCTCTCCTTGTTGCTGACATCCAGCCGGCTTATGACCTCCTGTCGCTTCATCTCGGTCATCTCTGACTGCTTTTTGGCTGGCTGGGAGTGGTCAGAACTCTACCTCTACAGATTTCTTGGGACATTTCCAGCCTGCTAATGTCATTGAGAAGGAAGCCAGACAGGGTCAGGATGAGCAGCCTTTGCCATTTTCCAAACTCAGATCTGCCCTTTTTTGGCTGTCATTGAGGTCTGGTGAGTCATCAGCATCTGTCTTCTCTCCTGCTTGCTAATTGATATCTCGGCAGAAGCTGAGCAGCTCCCTGTGTTGGCAGCTGGCAAGAGAAGCCATATCCCCATCTGCCTCCTCTTGCCAGCCTTGCCAGTTACCCATGTCCACACCGTGCCTTTGAGCTTTGCCCAGTCACTTGTTAGCCTTGGCCCTGACATGCCAGCCTGGGTGTAAACACAGAAGCAGGGTGGTGGTGGTAACAGATTTGTACAGATTGGGCTCTACTGCTGGCTGGCTGCTCAGTGATGGCGCCTCCATTGCTCCATCTGGGAGGTGATGAAGGTAATGTCAAGCCTACTCTCCTACCGCTCACTGGCAGGGCTTCTCAGGCTCTGCTTTCTGTCTCTTCAGCACCTGGAGCACGGACCAGCACTGCTCTCCTTGTCTTGCTACACTGTGTCCCTCAGTGATCTTATTGATATCCATAGCTTCAGCAAAACATAGCTGAAGTTCTTCCCCTAAGTTCTAATACCATGCATCTGACAGCTTACTTGACATCTGTCTGGATTTTCTCTCTCTGTCCCAGATGTGGAAAATAACACTTAGCATCTTTCCATTTTAAGGATGTCAGCTTTCCTTCAGGACCCTTTGTGAATCATCCAGGTTGTTGGAGTGGAGGAGGAAGTTGTAGCTCAATACAGAGATCCTGGGTTCAATCCCTGGTACTGCAGGAAAAGAAGAAGAAGGAGAAGAAGAAGAAGAAGGAGAAGAAGAGGAGAAAGGGGGGAGCAGGAGGGGGAAAAGGAAGAAGAGGAGAAAGAAAGAAGAGAAAGAAGAAAGAAAGGAAGGAAAGAAAGAAGAAAGAAAAGAAAAACAACACTCTTCTCTCAATCCTTCGTCTTGCACCTGCTCACCATCTGAAGTCAGGCTGCTTAGTTAACTAGGTGGTTGTCAAAGGCTGATGACTAGTCTCTCTGACCCACCACCTCTCCCTCTCAACCAGGCCTTTATGTAGCCAGCCCCACACATTCTTGGGTTGTGTATCTGAGAATTCAATGAGCTTTAGTTCAGAAATACTTAGGGAAAAAATTGTGTCTCTACTTACATGCAAGGACTTTTCCTTGTCATTATTCTCTAAACAATACGGTATCACAGCATTATTTGCATAGCATTTAATTATGTATTAAGGCAATATAAAAACTATATGGGAGAATGTGCATGGACTATATGCAAATACTGCTCCATTTATGTGAGACTTGAGCATCTAAGGATTTTGGTATGGATGGAGGTCCTTGAGCCAGTCCTCTACTGGTACTGAGGGATGGCTATGCTTCCAAAGCATGCAATTGGGTTGTGGTTGCTGTCTTCCCAGACCTTGGGAGCTTTCCATCACCTGCTTTATGGAGCCCTGAAACCGTAGGCACTTACAGCATTTTCCTAAATGACCAGGCTAACTCATTTGACCTTCTTTCTTCCCCTTTCTGTCTATCCCACAGTCAAGGTAGATAGAATTATACCCCACTTCTTGTGCCACCTCTTGCTTTGTCTTGCCTCTGTCATTTCCCCTGCTTCCGAGCAGGGGCCCATGTACAGCTTCCATGATGGTTCCTGGCCCATTCAGTGTACGTACATGCACACGCTCTATTAAAAAGTGTGTTCTTATCTTTGCCTTAGACTGAGACCAGGTATTTTGCCTCATTTGGTTTCAGAAAATCCAGGTCCCAAAAAGTGTTTGTAGATACTCATTCAAAAAATACCTATCTTGTTAACTAATCAGTGCTCCCACAATGGCACAGAGGTACAACACAAACTCAGAATTAAGTTTCCCCAAATAGAGGTGATTTGGAAAGGCTTCCCAGGGAGATGAGATTTGATTTTCTCAGTTTAAAGGATGAATGAGCCTTGGGTGATTTCCAAATGGTAGGGAACAGGCATCCTCAGCAAGGGGACAGAAGGCACCAAATGGGGGACCAAGCAAGCACAGTGCGTGTTCTGGAACCATGGGCAGAACTAGCCTCTAAGTAGTAGTAATAAAAATAGTTAATTCATATTGAGTGCTCTAGCTACTTGTATTGTCTCATTTAATCTTTACTGTAAGCATACAAGCTGGCTGCTGATAAGGAAACTGAGGTACAGAGAGGCAAGGAAATGCATCTGCCAGGTAGGGTGTTAGGACTTCGGCCTGGGTGTCCTGTGCCCATGCCTCTGGGCACTGCAGGGTGGCACTGCAGCTGTCGCCATCCTCAAGGTGCCTGGGAAGGCAGATGGTCCCACTTCCTTCCTGTGAAGAATCTTACACTGCCTCCTTCCCCAGAGAATAAAAAAACTAGACCCTAACAGGTGTATACTTAGGAGCTTTGTAAGAAAAAAGGATTCAAAAATTAGATAACTACCATATGGGTTGAGCGCAGAGCTGGATTTTAGCCTGTATTCCACGGAGTTGGAAGGTTTCATGCAGTGATGTAATGAAAGAGGAGGATGTGCAATTAATCTTGTGGTGAATGTTCACTGACGCTAGGGCGATCAATTAGACAGAAAAAGAGTACTTTTAAGTAGACAAATTTTACTGGAACAGGCTGACTCAATATGAGAAATGAGCAGAATGGCTTTTAGAGGACTCCAGGGCTTCTAATGAGTTCCGTCTCAGGCTTATTCTTCTTGTGGCGTCCCACAATAGGCTGGGGGGGGGGGGGTTGAGCAGGCATTTACTGTGTGCCTGTCATATGCCATGGATTGTGCTAGGTACTTAAAAAGACAGGTTTAGATGCCTCTAGGGATGGAAAGACTAGTGTCACACCCAGTTCCAGTTACCAAGATCTTGCCAGCAGTAACAGCCTTGACAGTAACTCTGAGCACCACGTACCTGCTAAAACCTTCGACAGGGGCCATCTCATCCCTGCTCTTGAGAACCCTTTGACAATCTCATCCCCACATTTTCCACACAAGGAGCCTCAGTGAGAATGCATGACTTCCCTAGGGTCCTGTAACTGGTGGAAATGGTCTTCTAGATCAAGCCCACTGCCCCCCAAAACCTCTATCTTCCTGATTTTCTTGCTTCGTTTTCTGGTGTGTGGGAAAGGGTGAAGTGTCACCTCCTAGGCTGTTTTGCTCTGCTGTTGTCACTGCAGTTGGCTTTTTGGAACTTCCTTTCCACAGAGGCTCCTGTTCTGTGGAGCTGCCTGTCTAAGTCTGGGCATTCTAGCAGTGTCCTTTTGTGAAAAGAGATTGAGAGCTCTCTCTGGTGCCTGATCCAGCCCCAGAGAAGGTACATGCTACTGGAAAAGCGGAATCTCAAGGAACACTGTATTCTGAGTGGTTCTTGGTACTTAGTCGTGGATCAGTAACACTGAAATTCCATATATTTTTTAAATTTATTTTTATTTTTTGAGAAAAGGTTCACGAAGTTGCCCAGGCTGAGCTGGAAATAGTGTTCCTCCTGACTCAGCCTCCCAGTGAGCTGGGATTGCAGCCTGGATGGAGCCCAGGAACCGGAAGTTGTTCAAGCCCGAGAGTGCCGGTCACAGATAGGAAGAGAGTGCTGGGGGAGGCATGTCGAGGTCTGCAGGGAGGGAGGCAGACAGGCAGCCTCCACACACCGTTCCTCCTGTGCTGTCTTAGGGGCCACACAGTCTCTTTGGCCACTCCTGAGTTGTGAGGTCCAGAACGGTGTGCGTGAAGCCTTTGTGGACAGGCTGACGATAGGCCCAAGGACCTGTACAGGGGCTCCATAGCATCCTAACACTATTTAATTTAATAAATGATGTGGGTAGGGAAGAACCCTGTGTGCACAGGTGGCCGTGGCCCCACTCAGGGCCTTCTTGCACTTTGTAGGTCCTCAGCCTTAGAATGTTACTCCCACTGCACACAGGCCCAGAAGTCTGACCCTTTGGAGCACTCTTGTCCTTATTCCCACCAGCTGACTCTCCCTGGTTGCACCTCAGCCGAAGGGTCTTTGTCCCACGTGTGTGTTTCTGGTGGGACACTTGGCCAGACTGTGCATGGACAAAATGAGTGCAGGAGTGGACTGATCTCCTCTCTTCCCAGGTGCTGGCCGGGATGAACATCCACCCTTCCGAATTTGAAAACATTAAGGAGGAGTACAATGTGCGCGGCTACCCCACCATCTGCTATTTTGAGTAAGTCCCCTGCCTCCCTTTGGAGCACCCCCCCCTGCTATCATTTATGCCCCCGACTTAGCCACACTGTCTGTCCATGTTTCACAGGAAGGGGCACTTTCTGTTCCAGTATGATAACTATGGGTCCACAGCTGAGGACATTGTGGAGTGGCTGAAAAAGTAAGTCTGGTGTTTTGTGCGGTGGGGATGGAGAGGGGCTCACATGGGCGGGTAGGTGCTGAGCCCAAGGTTAGGGTTGGGGAGCAGAATGAGGAAGGGAGGGAGACTCCTCACACTGCTGACCTGGGGTCTAGGTTGGCGTGGTGGGAGAGGAGGAGTCCCTGTACTTTGGGTCATGCTGATCTCGAGGACTTGATGTGCTTTGGGCCTGTGGCTATGGGTCTAGCCAGGGCTCATCCCTTCGGCGTGGCCAGGAATTGGAAGAGACCAGGCCTTCTTGGATAGTCAAGGGCTTTCTAAAATCTTCCCACACTTCAAATTGAAATTCCCCCACTGTTGATCTGATGAGTAGAGGCATTTCTCACGCAGAAGATCACATTTGAAGGGGCTTCTACCATAGGTCTGTGGAAAGAGAACTGTGTTAGGTGCTGTGGAGCTACTCAGAAATGCTCTGATGCCTCTGCCTTGTATAGCACTCGACCTTTCACGCTGCTTCTAGACAGCCTTCCATCCCTGTTACAGTGTCGTCAAATCCCACCGTCACTGGCACCGCCCCATCACCTGCAACTGTGTCCTGCCCAATCAGTCACCCCACTGCCTGTTCCTGCACATTGCAGCCCTATGGGCACCTTCGCTGGGCTCACAGGGTCCTCTCCTGCAGCCCCCAGGCTGCCCATGCTGAGTGGTAATGCCACTCGCTCACTCCGAGCATCACGTGGCTGTTGGTGCATACGGAGGTCTAGGAATCATGGAGCTGACATTTAAGGCTCTACTTGGTGGCTAACACTGGTCTAAGCATTTTATAGGATCTTCATTTAGTCCTCACAGCAATGCAGTCAAGAAGGCATTATTATTATTATTATTATTACCCTCATTTACCATGGAGGCAACTGAGGAACAGGGATGGAGCAACTTGCCAACGTCACAGAGCTGATGGGTAGCAGCAGGGACACTGGTCCCCCACTCCAGCAGCTCCCCACTGTCCAGCTCAGTTCTCCTCCACTGCCAGCATGTAGATATTTACTGATGTCCTTCCCTTAGGAATCCTATGTGTAAACCCCAGGCTTAAATAGTTACCTAGTTAACCAAAGATGTGGAGGTTCCAAATGTATATTTTCAGAATGGTGAATAGGGTGAGATGTGTGTGTGTGTATTTTAAAAGGCACCATAGGAAACAAACTGTTGGGTTTCCAGAGGTTGAAAACCTCAGGCTGCTCTCCCCACTCCCAGGGGCCTGACGGATGTGAAACCAGTGGCAGCCCGTGTTTGCACAACATCTTTTGTTTTTCAGAAGCATTTTCACATCTCTCCCCAGAGGCTACCTCATTTCCAGCCCCTGCCTGGAAAGGCCGCTCCCCATTATCATGTATTCATTGTCTTAACCTGGGTTCGCTTTCCAGTGTTCCTCTTTCATTTGATAATAAGCATGTCCGCCCCTCCTGGCAGACAGACCTCACTTTGCTTGGAGAAAGGTTCCAACAAATAGCAATCTCATTTGTCACCAGAGCATAAAATCTGACTGCTTCCCTCCCCCTTCTCTAACCTTTTCTGGTTTCAAAATACTCTCATGTTTTTTCAGAAGGATAAGGTATGGTTTTAAAAAAAGTGTTCAGAATTGCCTACCAGGCCTAGACAAGGGGAGCACATCAGCAGAGCTTCAGACAGGTCATTATCTCCCACTGGAGCTGCCACCCCATCCTCCCAGCCCTCTGCTCTCCCAGCCGCCCCCCATCTGTCCAGCATCAGGAGCATCTGCAGTCCGCAGGGTAAAGGGGGAGATGGGAGCCTGCCAGGAAGCAAGTGGTCGGGGTGGGGGTCCCTGCAGCCCCTGCCAGCCTCCTGTGAGCACTCTGTTGGGTGCACAGGTAGCTGGGCTTCCCTGAGGGCAGACTGCAAGTACACACACACACACACACCCCATCTCATCCCCCCCAAGGCCGCAGGCAGGGCAGGGAGGCCCCCTCTTGAAGGACATGCAGACTAGAGTGTCTGTGTGCTGCCGTCTGGCTTAAGTTTATAAAATCCTTCCTGGTTTTAAGGATACTTGAGTGAGATATGTTTATTGCAGAGAAACTTGAAAATGTAAGGGAACAAAAAGTCCCCCCACCCCACCCCCATCCTATCAGCCCAAGATAACATGTGATACTCAGATTTTCCCCTGTGGATACCCAGGTCTGCATGTGGTTTTCCTCATTCCCGTATGTTTTAAGTCTTTACCAGTCACCATCCACCCCACATCAGTCTCACCTTTCCCGCCTCCCCGGGCATCTCCTTTGGCCCCTGTGGCCAGGTGTGGGAGAGCCTGCTGATTCTCCCATGACTTTATAACAGCTCAGGAAAGAAAAGCCAAGGTCCTTCTCTCACCAATGACTGGAGTGGGTGGCACAGGTGAGGCAGGCTGGGGAGCCAGTGGTGTCTGAGGCCTCTGGAGTAGACACACTTGTGTGGCTACTGGACGCCCCGTGCCCCTCGTGACCTGTGTCTGTCCTCTGGCAGACGTCACACTGGTGAGTTGGACTAGGCAGGCAGGTAAAGGAGGACGGAATAGCAATCACGTTGGCATGGTTGCACATTTCTGCCTACGAATGCATTAATGGACACTTTTGAGTTTTTTGCCTTGTAATGCCCACATTTCCCCATCTTTGGCACATGCACTTCCTGAGAGAGCCTGAGAGAGTTGCTGTCTCCAAATATTTGTACCCATCTGGTCCTCTTTGCCTCATTTTAGGGTTGCCCAGTCATGTTGGAGTGATCCATAGGACCTAGGATATGCACAATAGCTGGGAACATCTGGGGGGTACTTCATAAATTGACAGGGGGTCACATGTCCATTGTCCACTGATGGATTAAGAAAGGAGCACAAATACACTGTGTGGCAGACACTGTAAATTGCATTTGCATATGGCAATGAGCAGAAGACTCATCCAAGTCTTTGCCCTCCCAGCTCTGCTCTCTCCCTTCCTCCCCTGCATCCACAGAGTAGTCTCACCCTTAGCTCTAATTCTTTCTCTGAAAATACACACTGGTTGGTGTTGTGTCCCCTCTTTGGGGACAAAAGTAATCATAATACCTCTTTTCAAAGCAGTCTAAAATGTTTGCAGATAGACTGTTCTCATATGTTCTCCTTTCCACATTAAAAGTTAGTTCCTGTAATCACTTTTCTCTCATTCGGTCATTCAGCAGGCATTTAGTAGGCAATGGCTGTGCGCTGGGTACAAGTGGCAGAGAACCCAGAGAGAGCTACATTGCTGGGGAGTGACCGCTGGGGCGGCCTTCCCGCCAGGGCTTGGGCTCACACTTCCACTCTCCCTGTCTGTTACATCCTCCTACACTGTCTGCTCCCTGCTGAGTTTCCAGTTGTTGCTGGGGGACACTGAAGCACTCCCAGGATCTGAGGGTCCGCACTGCTTTGGTGAGCAGTGATCTGGGCTGCACATCATTGTGGTTCTCAAGCCCCTGCACTGCTCTCTCCTCCCAGCACCCCAGTTTCTGTCTCCAGTTTTGCTACATTGGTTTCCTAGCTTCTAAAATTACCCTGATCTCTCTTCCTCTTTTCTGCTTTGTCTTTTCTGTTCTGTTTGTTCCAGTAGATTCGTGCTTTTTAACTCCTGTGCTGTTATTTTAGTGATTTAGCATGTATTCCTCTCCATGTTTAACTAGGTGCTTCTCAGGCTGATTCCTGTGCCTTTTGTGCTTCTGCCAAGCCACAGCATTTCCATCCTGTGCTATTCTTTTGCTGGATGTTTTAAAGTTTATTTTGACCTTTTTAATAGATTATATCTATAAAAGTTTTAAAAATTAACATACTTAAAAACTGTATGTTAAAAATGTCTGCTTCCATCTCCTTCTTCCTTCCTGTTCTGCTTCTCACACGCCTCCTTCCACCAAGCAGCAAGTACTCTATCCCAGAGCTACATCCCCAGTCCTTTCTCAAATTCGATTTGTGAGACAGTCTCACAGAGTTGGCCCAGGCTGGCCTCGGAACTTAAGATCCTCCTTTCAGCCTCGCTACTAGCTGAGATTACAGGTGTGCACCACCATGCCCAGCAACTCATTTCTTGTATGTCCTTGAGGTCTTTTTTAATGCACGTGAGCAAATGATAGCCTGTTCTGCCCACGTCTGGCAGTTGGTGTCAGCAAGTAGAAAGGGTCCTTGTCTGCTGCAGTGCGCAGCTCTCCATCGCACACTGTTATTTGCAGTCTCTGCTGAGGCAAGTAATTGGCTGTGAATGGCTTTGAATACACTTACCTCTGTACACGTGCAGATGCATTTTGAAGATAAATTCGCTAGTGGTATTGGTGATGTGAAGGGCTAGTGGTTTGCACCCAAGGATAAAAAACTTACCCCAAAGTCCCCTCTGACACTGGGTAATCATGAGCTGCAATGGCTTGCCACTTTTCTTCTGTAACCAGGGAGGCTGAGGCCACTAGACAGGCCCAGTCAGAAGTTCCATGTGCGCTCTTGAAGGTGAATCTGTGATGAGGCAGGGGTGGGAGCTTGACAAATTCTACCATGAGCCCTTTGCCCTCTGTGGTACATTCTGTAGCCCCCCAAAGCCTGGAATTTTAGGTATGTCCTACTGTAGGTTCTCACAGACAGGAAACAATAGTTGGCTTTCCATATTTGTCATCTTAAAAGGTCTTTTCAAAGCTGCAGTTAAGGCACTTTGGAAGAGGCGCTTGGTGGTGAAGTAGCAGGAATCACATCACCAGATGTCTTGTCCTATGCAAGGAGCACATTTGCAAGTCCTCTGTCCTCACAATGGCTGGGGACACAGATGTCAGTGTGCAGTTTTGTGCTATAGAAACAGGTCCTGGGAGGTCAGGCAGCCATCTAAGGCTTTGCAGCTCATGAGTGTTGGGGTTGATTTGGGCTCTGGGAAAACCAGGTAAGTTTGATCTTGGCCTCTAGAAGGATCTGTGAGACAGTGTAGACACTGTCAGAGTCAGGAAATGCCTGTATTCCCCTCCGGCCTGCCAGTGAATACCCTTACACCCCTATGAGGCAGCTTTTCCTTTCCTGCCCACATTTGGGCTTTCTTAGACGCCTGGCCTGTGTCCTTCTTCCTTGCCCTCAGCACCTGCCCACCCATCCCACCGTGTCCCTGTCCTGCCCCTTGTACCCTGTGGACAGCACTGCATCCAACAGTAAGCGTGTCTGCAAAGGTCACTCTGCACTGCGGCAGTTTCTTCTTGCCAGTTTGCTGCATGTTTGCAGTAGCTCGAGTAAGCTAATAAGCCGCTGGTTCCCAGGGTGAGGTGAGATTTCCTGAGCTGCCCAGAGAGCAGTAGCTGAAAGCCAGGTATCAGCCAAGCACCTCTGTGGGAATTCAAGGGGAAGGCAGAGGTAGGCAGGGCTGTACCTCTTGCTGTCTTGGTGTGTAAAAGGCATGCCCCTAGGGGACACATCAGCCAGGAGGGCTTTGTGTCCAGGGGGCTGGATTTTGTATGGGCTGCTCAGGCCCTGGCTTGCTCTGAGCTCTGCCTGTTTTTGGTCTTCCAGTCCGCAGCCGCCACAGCCCCAGGTCCCTGAGACTCCCTGGGCAGATGAGGGCGGCTCCGTTTATCACCTGACCGATGAAGACTTTGACCAGTTTGTGAAGGAGCACTCCTCTGTCCTCGTCATGTTCCACGCCCCATGTGAGTGGAACTCTGCTCTCTCACCCCCTCTTCCTGCAGAGTAGGGTGGGCCTGCCACCTTGGGACCAGAACCCAGCTAAGCCAGGGACACAAGGGGGACAGGCGAGGCAGCCACCCTGCATCACCATCAGAACTGCACAGAAGTCTTGATCAGGCTGCATGTGAGTCCCTGCCCTCACAGGTATGAGCTGGAAGAATCAGGACTAGACATGTCCTTAGATTATACCCAGAGCAGGGAACCAAATCCTATGCTGAGTGGGCATAATAAGGCCCATGGCTGGAGTTTCGGGTCTCACAGCATCTGTGGTACCTTTTCTGGTACCAGGTTCACCCTGAGATGACCACAGTGAGTCAAGGAAACTACATGTGTCCCTGTTACAACATGTGATAACACTGGAAGGCCTGTAGCTCAGAATTCTTGTGGGCAAGTATCCTCCCCATGCCTGTGGAGGATGGAAACTGACTGTGATTGGTTTCCAAGAGGGGAAAGGCTGCTCCAGGAAGTGTGAGCAAAAGTCATGTGAGAAGAACGGGATGCAGTGCCATCGCAGAGCCAGGAGATGGTGGCCCCTCTCGGGTAAAGCTCAGGGTGCTCAGCTCCACTGGCCAGGGTATACTGTATGGGCTGATCTTTTCTCATGGCCTCTGTCAGCTCTTTGCCCAGCAATGGTGAGTGAGAGATTGTGGAGGAGAAGTAAGCAGGAAGTACATGCCTCATGAATCGGTGCCATCATGGTGATTCACAGTGCGTAGGGTGGTTGGTCTTGTCTACAGAACCATGTTCTGTGAGGAGAACCCACGGTCAATCTCTCCGTCATGAGGGTTCTGGGTCACTGTTTATCTTTCCCACAGCGCCAACAAAGTGAGTGTGATTAGCCCCATTTGCAGATAGGATACTGTCACACAGAGAAATGACATGGACTTGACTACTCACGAGTCCTGAACTGCTTCAGACGTTAGAGGCTCCTGGATCCTGGAGGAGCAGGGTCAAGCTCTGATCTGCAGGCCGCTGTCTGCTTTCCCCTTCCCTGAAGCAGTGACTTTAGTTAGTCTAGGAATTGTTCCTAAAAACACTACTATTGTAGACGTCCTCAAGTCCTTCTTTCCTACAGGTACTCAATTCTTTTCTGTTTTGTTTTGTTTTGTTTTGTTTTTGGTGCCAGGGATCGAACTCATGACCTCGCTTTTGCTAAGCAGGCACTTATGCTGCTGTGCTAAACCCCCGGCCCCAGTACTCAATTCTTGTGATCCAAAAAATAAATATTTCCTATGGATTCTCTCAGTTTATAAAAAACAGATTTTTTAAAAAATTAAAAAGCTCAAAAAAACAAGTTCCAGAGACCCTCCAGTCTTGTGTTGGGCATGATGGTGCACACCTGTGATCTCAGCACTTAAGAGGCTGAGATAGGAAGTTTGCTGTGGGTTCCTGGTCAACCTGGGCCACCGTGTTCAAGCCTGAATTACATAGCAAGACCCTGTCTCAAAAAAAAGAAACAAATTATTCTTCAGTTTTGTAAGACCCTCCCCATTAAGGGCAACAATCATTAAGGCCATAGCGTGTCACCTCCAGGTCTCCTAATGCCTTGCTGGGGGTGTCTCCAAGATCAGAGGCAACAGAAAGATTGCCCAGTGTTAGGACAGCTGGACAGCACTGCAACAGTTTCCCAGCTAAACATGCTGCCCTGGGCAGTCTCAGAGTTGCTGATGGAAGCAAGTCTTACGGGAAGTGACTGTGTTGAACCCAGAGTGGAAGTTGCCCGTGTTACATCCCTGTCCCAGCAGTAAAGGCAGATGCCACCTAGATGTTTTCACCCCCCAACCTGCGTGACTCCAGCATGTTCCCCTGTGTGTGTCTGTCCTTGTGAGTTAAAAGAACCCATCCATCCCCTGGCCACTCCAAGTTCTATTTGAGTTTTATATCTGCTTCACTGTAAACAAGCAGGGTCGGGAAAAAACATGAAGTTAACTTCCTGGTCGACTGCCTGTCAATGTTCGTGTCAGAGGCAGTGATTGCACATTAGATCTTCTCTCTTGTGCCCCCTTCTTCATTTGGAGGTGTGCTCTTCAGCCTGGGAACGGACAGAATGCTCAGGGTCCAAAGCGGTCTCAGAGCACAGGACGGGTAAGCGGAGAGCAGACCTCCTTGCCGCCTGGCTTTGCACCCTGTGCTAGAGGGCTGGAAAACCAGGAAAAGTGGCAGGAGGGATACCCGCAGAGACACCCCAGGTTCCCCAAATACAGAAGAGATGAGTTTCGTTTATCAGTCTTCCTGGTGTCAGTCCCCAACTAGAGTGGTTTGCAAATAGGCCATTTGGGGATTTAGCAGAATAATTTAGGATCTGTAGCAGAGAAGACCATTGATTGTACTCAGGACCACTGGATGTGCTCGGTTTGTTTTGTGGGATTCCAGGAGGATTGCCGGATTGATGAGTCAGTGTGCCTTTCTTTCATCAAGGTGTTTGACAGTGTGAGTTGCTGTTGACCTGACTGAAGGGAAGAATTGGCTGAGCTGGTGCCATGGTTGGGGGGAAGCATTCTCTCCCTGCCCTGTGACTAGAGAGCCCATTCATCAAGTTCCTGACTTACAACAAGTTCCATTCCTGGAGAATGTTCGTAAGTCAGATTAATTTATAAATCCACAAAATTGAGTCTTCTACATTTTGGCACAAATGCACAGTGTATCTTGCTCTGCACTTCCCAGCAGTCCCCTCCACATCTCCACTGCTTTTCTTCTTGCTTTCAGACATGCCGGGCTCTCATTGAGCACTGTACAACTGTGCACTGTGGCACTGCACAGCGAGCACACAGCAGCACAACTGACAGTACCCGACAGACACGTGAGCTACTTCCGTGATTTTTCTCACAGCTACAAAAGTTCGCTACTCCAATGTGCCTATGTCACGGACTTCCTGTACTTACTTTTAGCAACTTATTGAAGCTGTAAAAGACAAGACATGCTTTCACATTCACAAGGGTTAGAGTTGGGGAAAAGACAGCCAGCTAAAACATCAAACAGTTGCATGAAGATTTTAAAACAGACTCAAACTAAAAAGATAGATTTATTTTATGACTCTCAGCTAATTATAAATGCAATGCATGTACATTTTACAAAGGGGTAATATAGGGAAGTATTGCAGAGAAACTTAAAGTTACCCCTGATGCTGGCTCCCAGACAGAACCATGGTCTTTTCTTTGTGGTGTTATTTCTACCGCCATAGCAAGAGCCTGGCTGGCGTTCATTTTTTTTTTAGTCTCAGTTTGAAAGGCCAAGGAGAGAGAAGGTCTTCAGCTTTCACCTGACTTGTGCCTATCCTGAGGACTGATTGCAAATGTAGATTGCAGAGGCAAGTCACCCCTTCCTCTGCCTGTGGCCTGCACTCCTGGGCTCTTGGCCAGAGAGGCTCATGGGCCTGGCTGTAATGTATCATCAGTGCCCTGGGGTTGGACCAACCCTAAGACTACCACTGGCTCCCAGCTTCTTTATCATCTTCCCAGCTTGCTTACCACTCACTCCCTTCCTCAGCCTCTCTCAGCCTCATGTCTCCCCTCCCTTGCCTTCCTAGACAGTCTGTTAGAAACTCACACAGATTTTTTTGTGTTCCCAAAACCTAGATTGTCACTGAGTAAGCATAGATAGCTTCCTCTACATGGTTCAGCTCCAGCCTGCCCTGGGTCACCCTGAGATCTGTGACTGGGTGTGTTCTGTGAACCCTCCCTCCAAGGACTGGGCTGAGCCTCCAGAGAGAGCAGAGGAGGGCATGGCCATGTGCATGGTGTGTATGGGAAAGATCCTGCGTATAGCCCTACAGCAGCCTCTGTCACTCAGTACTCCTTTGCACTTTGCTGTTATCTGGCCCATAGCACAGGCCCTGGCATGGACGTAGGAGGCTGCAGCTCAAGGCCCAGTTCTTGCTTGCCAAAGAGGACAGTGACGGGGTTCACAGAGGCCATGTCTACAGGATGTTGGTGCCTTTTTCTTCCTCTCTGTAGTATCCCATGTGAAAAGTCACTTTGGCCATGCTCTTCTTGGCTCTTTGTTTTCTGTCCTTCTCCAGGTGACTCTTGGGAAAAAAACATGTGCCGTGATTATATTTCCCAGCAGTGGGGTTGAAAGGAACGAGGACATGATGTGTAAAAGTAGTGACGGTTGAAAAGAACAAGGAAAGATGTCCCCAAGGGACAGATGTTTTCCTGCCAGGCCCACTGATACCCATGCAGGTGTCAAGGCCTAAACAATTGCTAGGGAACCAGAGTCCCTCTTGCCTGTCCTCTACCCAGCGCTGCAGGGGCTTGGCAGAGCCACATGGCTTGCAGGTGCTTGCCCCTGCCCATCTGCCCCTGTCCTTGGCAACATGCCCCAGGTAAGGTGTTTTCTTTGCCCCAGCTCAGCTCCAGCAGGTGTATGCTGGAGGCCACTGCCCCTGCCTGCCTTCAGGAGTGCGCTGTCTCTGGTGGCGAATCCCTGGCAGGCTCCTAAGAAAATACACTTAGAAGAAAAATTTATTTTGGCTCATGGCCTCAGAGGTATCCGTCCATGATTACTTAGTTGTGTTGCCTTTGACCCTACGATGGCATTGAACATCACGGTGGGAGCACATGGTGAAAGAGCTGTTGCCTCATAGTAGTCAGGAAGCAGAGACAGACACAGGAAGAGCTGGGGCTCAGTGTGTCTCCAGGGGCGTGTCCCCAGGGACTGCATTCTCTTCACCAGGTCCCAGCCGCTGAAGTTTCTTCCCAGAAGCTCCATCAGCTGGGGACCAATACATGGACTTTTGGGGAACATTTAAGATCCAAACTACAACACCAGCCTTTCATATTTGTTCTGTGTATCACCTATTCGTATCTTTTGCCCATTTTTCTGCAAGGTTCTCTTTTTCCTTTTAACCTAGAGCTGTATAATTATGGATGTTAACCTTTATCTGTTTTCCACATTTTCAGTGGTCTCTTAGTCTGTCTCTGCTTTAACTTTATAATGGGTCTTCTACAAAGCTTGATATTTTTTGTAGGCAAACAATAGCTTTATATTTATGAATCTAATTATGAATCTTCTACAAAGATGTGTCTTCTACAAAGCTTGATATTTCTTGTAGGCAAATAATAGCTTTATATTTATTGAGCACTAATTATGAATCAGGCATCATTCTGGGTACTTGCAAAATACTTAATCTTCACAACAAATTGTGTGAAGTTGATACCATGATTATACCCATAGAGAAAGGGAGGTGCTGACAGGTCAAGAAATTTGCCAAAAAAGTCACGTAACCCAAAAAAAAAAAACATAACCAGGGAGGAATCCTGGAGGCCTTGCCTAAGCCCTGAGCCAGTCTACAAGTGTGCCTTTCCCATCTTTACCTCTGGGTCTTGTGAGTTGCATAAGAAATCCATTCAGAGATATAAAAGCAATGTCCCACTTTTTTTTTCTTTTTTTGAGACACAGTTTTGCTGTGTTGTCCAGGCTTGCCTTGAACTCACTCCCTGCCTCAGCAGTGCTAGGATTACAAGTGTGTGCCATCATGCATGGCCATTTCTTTCTTTAATTCATCTGAATTTTTCATTTCTTCCCTGTCTAGGTAGGAGAAAGAAATTTAGTTTTGTCTTTTTATCAATGACCTTCCTTTATAGTTTCCTTGTAACAATTACCTTGTATTTTCTTGTTTGTTTTTTTTTTTTTTTTTTTT